>PYAF01000284.1:1845324-1860070 GCA_007407185.1 Glycine tomentella
TGACTTCAATGTATAAAAAAATAAAAATCATAATACTTGTTATGATTTACTCTTTTTTTTATATTAATTTAAAATTTACCTTCCAATGATAAATTTTAAAAAAAAAATTACACCTATTTGATCATTTGTCCCAATATAGTCTCATAGAGACTAATTATGAACCATAAAAATAAATAATAAACTAAAAATAGACAGGAATTTTTACAGGAACTATTGACAAGGACTAAACACTTGCCCTAAAATTTATAAAATAAAAATAAAACTAAATTTTAATATATGAAAAATAATATAGTATATAACATTGGAAAAAGAAGAGACTTGTTATAAACACCAACTAGAAAAAAAAAAAAAAGTAACACATCACTTAACTTTATTTGCTTTGCGCCTTCTAATATTTTTGAAAGAAAAAGGAAATGACTAAAAAATGAGGTAAAGGAAAAATAAAGAATGCAATATTTGATAACACTGCTACTCAAATAGCTTATACTTATATATGTCTAAACATTTTTAATAGATAAATTGATTATATATTTTATGTGTTGGGTTTTGATTAGACATAAAATATATATAAATAAAAAGTGTACTGATACTTTTGACATTTTTTTGCGTAAACATGAATATAGTTCAGAACATTTTGTAAATTAGGGCCCCGGCACTCCGATAGCTGTGGTTTCGCCCGTGAGCTCACTAAAAACTTATACGATATAAACTAGGAGTTGAAAAGCTAAAAGCATATAAAGTAACTCATTTACTTAAAAGGGATAATTTTGTATCACGAATATTAAATTCTGTCAATCATTGCTCTGAATTATTTAAATATGTTGGATATCTATCCATTCAAATTGACACGTTTTTTTTTCTGATATATAAAAAAAGCATATTAACCTAATTGATTAATTTTTCGTACAATATTTTACCTATGATAGAAAACTACACCAGGATTGATGGTCCCCCCAACCCGTGCCCAGTTTATGCGTTGCACTGTTGGAATCCACGGGGCATAGTGCGTTAGCTTTCTTATTCAAAACCTTTCCTTGAGTGCAAGAACTACTCAGTCCACTTCACAGTGAACTCAGATAAATGTATTAGAAAATCAACCATTGTTTTTTCACATATTAATTTTCTATGCATACCCTGACTTTGTGAGGAAAGACGAATTTTAAATTAAAAATTAATTTTATAATCAACTCACTAAAAATCAAATATCTTAATTGTGATAGTTAAAAAAAAAATAGTTATCTTTATCAGTACATGCATTTTTTTATGTCACGTGTCATATTATTACTTTTTCTCTTTTTCTGAATTTCCTCTCATTCCAAAGTTCAATTAAAAAAAAACAATCAATTTTTCTTGTAAAATGAAACTACCGTATGCACAGTTTGATTACTCTAAGTCCACTTTTCCATTTTCTTTCCATGAACATGCCCTTTACCTAACTAGTAGCTTCTAGCCATAATGTGGTCCTCAGAAATCAGATTCCCTACCACTGGCGATCATATTCTTCAGTTTATATTGCACAGCAAGAAAAAAAAGTCACCCTAGCTTTTGAGCTTTGGGCATGTGACATGTGACTTATATTTTAGAAAAATGGAAGAGCACTTTTGTTTCTAAGTTCACATCCATTCAATTCTTATATAAGAATTATGATCTCAAGGAAGTCGATCAGGTGAAAAAAAATGTGCAAATATCATTGCTCTATCTTTATCAAAAAGACAAAAAGATGCCAATGTTTTATATTTTACTGCACTTGAACGAACATGAAGTCCACTGTGACTGCTGCGCCAACCAAACACAAACGAGTTCTTGTGTTTTTCATTATATACATGTCAGTGTCTCTGTGTGAACCAAACATATATATTGTGTGTCAATTTGACTCATTTAAAGTGACCAACTTAATTACTTTAAAAAGTAAAATAAATAATCTCAATGGTTACTTAAAAGCATCTTTAGTACTAGATCTTGAGCAAAGATCTTGAGTTCAAGATCTTATCTTTACTAGATCTCTTATTAAAGGAAATGAAGAGATTTCTAACATGGAGAATGAGTTCTTGTACAAGATCCTTCAAGATCTGCATATTGTTAAAAAATAAATAAATTTTCTCTTTTTTTCTCTCTCCCTAATATCTCAAATTGAGATTTAGCATTAAAGAAAAAAATTAGAAAGATCTTGAGAGATCTTTAATCTTATATGGTACTATAGGGTCCACCAAAAAATGGTATAAGATCTCAATTTAAGATTTACCACTAAAAATACTCTAATTCAACCATGATAAACCATATAGGTGTTTGAATATTAACATTAACGGATCATTTCATCAACAATTGGGATTACCTATTTTACCGTTGCTCAATTTAGAGTTTATACAAATTAAAATGAGTTTTTATGTTGCTATTCACGACATTTTAGTGATTTTATTTTAGGTTCCAACAGATTATTGTTTGCACTTCCCTTATATTGTTCTTTGTTCTCCCTCAAGTACCTGTAGAGGGGAAAAGACACGAGATTAACGTGAAACCATACCTGACACAAATTCCACTTAAATCCTGTATCTTTCTCTTTCTTACCACATGCAAGGTGACGAGAGAAGAGGATACAGGTCTATATTTTGTTGGTTCTACACTGCTACTGTACTACCTTTTTTATTGGTGAATTATTGGACTACCCTGTTTGGCACAGCCAGAAAATGTCAAAATGACAAGTCATTCTTCATTCCTTTCGGATTCATGTTTAAAAAAAATATATTTAGACAAGGTGAATTTATTTACGACTAAAGATAGACGAGGATAAAAATCATTGGTACAAACGATTTATTTGGATATTTATATCCCTTAACTAAGTATTAGAATTCGATCCTTAACTTAAAAATAAAATCAAAACTAAAGATACCATTTTAATGGTCAATCTAGTGGGAGGCAGGGGCACAACCAAGTGTATTGCTACATGGACATCCACCCCCTAAAATATGAAAACCTCCTAATATTTACACAATTTTTTTTTTTTGCCTCCCATCTTCTAATATAACATTTATATGTACCATTAACTTTTTTTTAACATCTAATTTTAATTTTTTAGCCTTTTAATTTTATTAAAAAAAACTTTTAAATTCTAGCATTTCAATTTTAACACTCTAGCTTTCCTCTTCACCCTTTTTATTAAGCTACATTTTTGTCTAACATTTTTTTTACCCCGTTCCGGGTGGAAGGAGAGATTAATTGAGTATCAAATAAAATAAACAAGACTAGAGGAGATGGGGTGCACAAAATGCAATAGATAAATTGTTTCATCAATTAATTTTTAATAGCGAACATTAGACAGAAATTTCTGACGCTGCCATACATAAAGAAGAGCAATGCCAGTAATTCCTACTACATCTTTTAGCCCAAAGAGAGAAGGAAATAAAAATTTATTCAATCAAGGGCCATTAATCTGTAAGTCAAATCAATGACCTTTGCACAGTTATCTAATTTGTTGAGTGTCAAAAATGAGAAACACGGACATAACATGGACATGTCACACTGTCATTTCCATACAGATACTCGTGGAGAATGAGTATGAAACTTTAACAAGCAAAGTCAATTCATGGCTCAGGTTGCATTTTCTCGCATTCTTCTCGAATTGACTGGAAAAGAATAGTAGACAAATATCTTTCACCAAAGCTTGGGAAGACAACCTGCAAGCAATAAATATTTTGTGCATTAAAACGTAAGTGAGTAATTTAATACTGAAATTTCAAAATTATATGAAGCTGTAAGTACAAAAAAGATAAAATTGGCAGAAAGCCAGAAACAACAAATGATAACATTTAAGCAAATAGAGAAAGAAAAATTGCAGGAAGTGAAGTGATCCTTTTTCTGGCTACATACCAAAAACCCCTCCCCCAAAAGGAGAATAAAAATTTACTTGAAATTATATAATTCAGGCTAGTTATGCCAACCAGAAAAGAAATGAAAGAGAGAAGAAACTTAGCCCATAACAATAGCAGGGCAAAAGTACATAATACACAATACAAAGCATTTCCAGCCTTTTCAGCCTGGATACTAGGTGGATTCACACTAAACACTAATGACAAATCCAGCTAAGTTTTCATTCCATCCCTACAGGTCCTTAACATAATCAACCCACCAATCAGAAAAGACGAGCAAATAGGACAAGATAATCATGTATAAGCTAATGGATGAGAATTAGTAGTATGCTACAATGCAAGCAACTGGATACTTAAATAACATCAGAAAATGGTGAATAAGACATAATCTGCACACTTGTCCTTAAGAACCAAAATCTAGACCTTGCTTTGAAGGCCAGGTTGCTAAGAAAAAAATAAAATATAATTACATTGGTAAAATTAGAACTCCATCTGTATGATGCTTTCGTAACTTTAGCAAAGATCAATCTCATTCCAGAACCAGATGGATTAAATTCCTTGTACAATTATGTATTGATTTAGATTTTTTTGTAGGAAATATGCATACCCCAATAAGCTTGCCTGCATTCTCAGGCCTCTTTCCAACCTTCAAAGCAGCTGCAGCAGCAGCTCCTGAAGAAATTCCCACCTGTTTTCCAATTGAAGTTAGCAGGTAAGAGGCAAAGACAACAGATACAAACTCTTCATTGGTGTCAGAGTTGAGGTGTCGCAGGATTTGAAGAAAATTAACTCAAACATGATGGAAGCTAAATAACGCAAGTTCTTATGCCTTTCATAATAGGGTGTGGGAAGGATCATTCATGAACATAACTAACATTTTATTTAATATATGATGAGGGTACTAAACACCATCTTGTGCATGATTGTTTCAAGCAACCCTGGCATGTCTCCTGTAATAGTGTGAGTGCACAGGATATGCACGCCAGAACCCATTAAGAAACTCAAATCACACATACAGGTGAGAAGATGAACATAAAGGACTAACCAGCAAGCCTTCCTGGAGTGCTAATTGCTTTGCAGTTTCAACTGCTTCATCACTTGATATCTGCCAAATTCACAAAAGGAAAGGTTAACTATAATACAGACCAAGAAAATTGTGACATTCACCATTATTGTCTAGTACAGTAAGCAAAAGCTTATAGAGGTAAAGCGAATATAAAAAACAAATGTCAGCATCAATTTTGTTTGCAAATGGTCAGTAGACAAGGAGCATTTGTTGTCATAATAATACATGCATGTTGGCCAGAAGAAATCCATACAACAGAATCACGCAGAATGATTCAAATTTCAAAACGCGACAAGTTCAACTAATTGCTTTTGGAAATAATTAGTAACACATTTTTAAAACACTCAGTTTAGGAAAAAACAAAAAACATTGGATTATAAGTTTATAACAAATAGAAAAAGACAACAGGAAAGCATACGAACAGACCGCTATAACTTCATCAAGCACATCTTGATCCAAATTCCTAGGCACAAAACCAGCCCCAATACCCTGAATTTTGTGAGGTCCTGTGGTTTAGCAGGAAAAAAGAAAAAGATACAACTTAAAAAGAAATTAAAATTAACATATTGGATTTGAAATGTGTAGAAACTTGTTCTGTTTTTGTACCTGGCTTTCCACCTGTAAGTATGTTGCTTTCCAGAGGCTCTACACCAATAACCTGATACATAACGGAAAAATGCTTAAAGGAACCCAACAAAGTAGAAAGCTTTCCTAGACAAAACTATGCTTCGGTTGATAAGACATGAGCAGTATACTAAATACATAGATTCATTTACACTTGCACCAAGTATAATATGAACTGTTCCTTTACATCATTATATTGATTGATAATATTAGATAAATTAGGGTTTGGCAATGCCATTGAGAAAGATGTACCTGTATTTTCGGATTTTGTTGTTTTAGGAATTGGCCAGCTCCAGAAACAGTTCCACCAGTTCCAATTCCTGCAACTAAAATATCTATCTTTCCTCTTGTATCTTCCCATATCTCTGGGCCAGTTGTCTCATAATGAATCTGTATAGTTGAATTCAACTTCATATATCAGATCATACGGCAGCACACAATGCTATCTATGTAGGACATTTCAATCAACTTGAATTTAACTAAATGCAAAGGGGATATACAATATTGGCTCACAATTTGAACATTTTCCCAACCCCTTTTCTTTTCTATAGCAATCTTAGATAATAATGCCTAAGGAGACAATTTTTCAAAAAAAAGTTAAACTGGCTGCATGACTTTGTTACTTCTGAAAACCTTGTAACTGACTTTAACCTTGTGTGTGTGTCCCATGTGTCATGATTAAGTGTTGCTGAAAGCTAAAAACAGAAGAATACATTAAGGGAGAGAAAGAGTACAGAAAAGAAAGATCAGCAATCATCTTTGAGCTATAAAGGACACAGCAACAGGAAATCTCAGAGAGAGAGAGCACATCAAATCCAAAGAACCAAGCAGTTCCTTTGCATATTAGAGAAGAAACTCCTCTAGAAGACCATGGGCAGAAAAGACAGAGAAGCTAAGATTAAAAAAAATCATCTCATCTTTTATCACAACTAAATACCTTCAAAATTCAAATAAATAGTAAAAAACTAAAAATGATTGTTGACAGATTACTAGTTTGTAAAAGCATATAAGTGTTTCAAATTATGCTTTTTCCAATGATAAAGTGCATGTGAAACAGTGAAAGTAATTTGAAACGGTTTATTGTGAGAAACATTACCAAGGTCATCATCCCTGAGGAGAAAGTAACCCAAGAATGGGTTGGATGAACTTGCCATTGCCGCTAGCTAGGGTTCTAAGGTTAGGTCATTCATTTTTAAAAAACAGTACCTACTAGAATTAACACTAACAACATTGATGAAATCCTAGTTGCTGCCAGCTAGAGTTCTAAAGTTAGGTCATTCATTTGAGGAACAGTTCTCACAAGAATAAACAATAATGAGATGTTGCAGCCACACAGACCAAACAATATCTTATCTCTAAATAGGTGTATGGCTGTGTGATGGGATACTACACTTCATAAATGGCTATAGACTTACTAATACATTGTCCAGCTGTTAGATACATAAGGGCCTTGGTGTTTGGTGTAGGCTCATTGGTATGTCTAGGGAAACTTGGTTATGCCTCATAGTCACAGCTACGAGCATTTTCTTCTAATTAAGTTTATGGGCTTGATAAAGTGTGGTGGCAATGGGATGTATATGTTGTTAAGTGATGCCTTTAGCTGGAGCAAAATGCATTTATCTTTAAGGGAAAATTTGCTTTTGCATCTCAATTAACGTGGACTTTGTGACTATGGTTTCAAACAAGACTTTCAACTGAAGATAAGTAAGAGAAGTATCAATTACCAATGCTGAATACAAATGTACAACACACAGGCCTAACCTGGAGGCTGGAGATAATGATGCACCCTGCAAGGCTTCCCATTCCCAAGAACATAGGATTCGTGCACTTAAACATAGAATAAGCTGTTATCATTTACCTTAGGGTTTGAAGGATTATCAAATTGTTGAAGCATGTATGCATTGGGGGTACTTTTTAAAATTTCTTCAGCTTTTTGAACTGCTCCATTCATGCCCTTTGCTGCATCAGTCAAAACAAGCTCGGCCCCAAATGCTTTCAAGAGAACTCGTCTTTCTAAACTCATTGAAGCAGGCATTGTCAAAATGAGTTTATATCCTCTTGAAGCTGCTATAAAGGCAAGACCAATTCCAGTGTTCCCGCTAGTAGGTTCCACCAATATACTCTGAAATGCACATGAGAAACAAGTTAACTCAGAATGACAAAAACTTATGAAGCAGCATAAAATTTATTTGGCCACAGCTAATCTGAATAAAGTAAATCACAACAAAATTTAACTAGCTCTTATGAAGAACACATATGGTTGCAGCATCAAAGTAAAGGAAACTATACTGCTTCATTGCACCCCAAAGCAAAAGGTTGACTTGCCAAAATGTCCAGACTAAGTTGTAGTTTCTAGAATTGTCAAAACCAGTAAATATACAAGCAAAGTTGTGTAACATGTCATATTGATAACAGATAAATGTTTATAATAAACACATATAACCCTCTTAACTCTGATTAGGGCATATAAAGTCTCACAACATTTTAAAAAATTGCTCATATGCAGTCACATTATAAAAGCACAACATGCTCCAAAGCATGCAAGCATAATTTCTTGACAAAAGCATGTGTATTGATGATTTTGTTTCTTTTTTGAGAATAATTCCCGTAAAGACAGAGAAAGAATGATTGTAGAGAGATACACCTTTTGGTTTGAATATGCATAAGTGATTAACAAGGTGCATGATTAGTTTTATTATAGTCAAGCAGGGAGCTGTAGTGCCAGGGTGCAGCCCAAGAGTATAGACATATGGACATAATACACCATATACATCATCAATGTGCAGATAATATTTCTAAAGTTTATAGTTCCTACCAAAAAATTATTCTTCACTTCAATTAATGCCTGCTATGCATTACATATGTGGCTCTAGAACAATATTGCTAAAGAATATTTAAAAAATTTGGTGTGTCCATAATGATCAACCATAAGACCATTTGATACCTAAATACCAAATGCCAAGCATGGGAAGAATAAGTCGTTTAGGTGGTCTGCATTAGCCATGGTGGACAAGCAGTAATAATTATAGCGAAATCGCATGTTACACATACTATCAAATCCACATTTGCGTTCTATCATTTTTACCTTCCCAGGTGTTATAGCTCCTCTCTGCTCAGCATCATTTATCATACTAAAACCAATCCTGCAAGATGAAAAATCGGAAGCATTAAAGAATTTATTTTTACCAGAGACAGAATAAACCTCCAATATGCAAATTTATGTGACCAAATAACTTATGCAGGCTCATAGAAATACCATCATCAGCCTCATATATGAACTTTTGAGTTTATACTTAACGATAACTGAAACTATCACCTAATAATGGATACATAACTGAGTGTTTTACTTGTGCCATATAAGGAGTTATATGTACATCCATATTAATATTCAATACTTAGTGTAAAGCTATACATGTCAAGTCAACCTAACAAATAACAAAAGAAACAATAAAAAAAAAAAAAAGAAACAGCAAAGAAATCAATAACAAAATCAAATCAGCTGCTTTTGTCACTTTTAAACATTTTGGGCTTGTTTGGTTTATGGAAATATTTTCTGTTTTCATTTTCTATTTTGCACTAACAATTACAAGAGAAGTGTCAGCAGTACACTCTATAGTCTTTAGTATTGTTTCATCCTCCAAAAAGGTGAAAAGTCAATTTAATTACCTCATACGCAGGTCACATTTCAAAGAGTATGTTTACAAAAGTATATTGTGAAGTTTCTCTAGTCACAAAAAATGATAAATTGTTTTCACTTTATTTCATTTTTCTAAAAGATGAGTTTAATTAATATTACACTTTTGATCTAAAATAATTTTAGACAGACATTCGATGGATATTAATTTTATCACTACATCATATTAATGAATAAGATGGCACATTAAAATGGACAATTCTTATTGAATGTCTGCATAAAAATGTTTTCCACCATTAGTGTACAATTTTGGATGTCAGTTGGGAAAGTTCAAAAGTACTTTTATTTCTAAAGTATTAGTACCAAATTCTTTCTTTGGCTACGTTTGGTTTAAAGTATGAAAAGTACTTTCGCAATTCCAATGCATAATTGCAAAATCCAATGAACAATTAAAGAAGGAAAAAATATTGTTACTTCATAAGTAAAATTACTTTTGAGTTCTGTCAACTTCAATCCAAACTCCACTTTTATTTTATACTTTGGAATCCGTGAATGTGCATTGGAATTCCCAAAAGCACTTTTCAAACTTTTATCTAAACATAGCCTATACTGTTAAAAAGTACTTTTGAGTTTTGTCAACTTCAATTCAAACTTCCACAATCATTTTATACTTTGGTATCCATGAATGTGCATTGGAATTCTCAAAAGCACGTTTCAAACTTTTATCTAAGCATAGCCTATACTGTTAAAAAGTACTTTTGAGTTTTGTCAATTTCAATCCAAACATCCAAAATCATTTTATACTTTGGAATCCATGAATGTGCATTGGAATTCCCAAAAGCACGTTTCAAACTTTTATTTAAACATAGCCTATACTGTAAAAAAAGTTTTGCACACAAACATTTTCAACAGGACCACAACAATAACAACAAAGCTTTATCCTTGTAGGTGAGATCGGTTGCAGGGATTACACTACGGTTAAAAACCACACCCCACGTAAATAAAACAGTGCAGGATAGGAGATTTCACAAATCACAAGTTCAACAAGTAACAATTGAAGTTTCTCACCTGTCCTTGACACTACAACAGGGCTCCATAATCTCAAGCTTGGCAGCAATATTGGCCACAGAACCCTTCACGATATTGTTCAGGTAAACCATTGGCGTTTTCCCTATGAGCTGCGCCACGTCAGCAGCAAAAAGAAAACGAACAAAAATTAACGCTGAATTCTCACGCATAAGCGAAACCACACAAAAAAACCGAAGAATTGTTTATCCACGGACCTGGGTGACATCTTCAGCAATGTTGAGACCTTCGATTTCGGTTTGGGGCTTAACGGAGACCGCTTTGCAGACAACGGTGGAAGTCGGCGAGATCCTCGTCGCGAGTGGTCTCCGACAGTGGCTGTTAAATTGTCTCAGTGACGTGGCGGCGGTGGTGCGGGTGAAAGTGGAACAGTGCTGAGTGGGAGCACGCGAAGAACAAGTCAACGAGTTGATTAAGGAAGCAGAAGCCATTGGAGGAAGGTTGGGAAATGGAGAACGACGACGTGAGTTGAGTTGAGTTGAGACGAAACCCAACCCAAAGTCACTACCACACCAACACAATGAATC
Source organism: Glycine tomentella (assembly GCA_007407185.1). Lineage (NCBI taxonomy): Eukaryota > Viridiplantae > Streptophyta > Magnoliopsida > Fabales > Fabaceae > Glycine > Glycine tomentella. Next base: position 1,856,125 of record PYAF01000284.1, read on the forward strand.
TGAGGCACTCTCAATAAGACTAAAATACATTACACTCATTATATTTGATTTTTTTTTTTCTCTACCAAAAAAAAAATTATTTAATTCACATTACACTCGTAGTTTCTCTCTCCTCCTAATACAGTTTAATAATTTAACATAAACATAAACATATACTAGTCACATAACTTTTAATAATGAAAAATTTATGACTAAAATATCATCATATTTTTTCTTAAAATTACATCTAGATTTTATAAATTCGCATTTTCTTCAATAACTCCTCTCCACTTACCACCATCACCTCTTCTTCTCCTTCCCCTCTCTCACGGTAGTATCATCTTTTTCTTCTCATAGTCGTCATCACCCATCAACACAATGTCTGAGTGCATCCACTCTTGTTTTAACCACTGCCTCTATCGTAGCCACCGCTACCATCGTAGTCGTCGCCGTCGTCACCATATCCACCTCCACCTCCTCCTCATCCCTCATTATAGCTTTGGTCACCATCACTGTTGCGTCTGATTCCTTAGACACCCACGTTGTCAGGGCTAGCAATTTCGTCTGCTCAGATATTTCAATTGACGTTAGTTAACGACATTAACATAAGGGGTAAAAGTAATGTATGTAAAAAAATAGATATCGGGTGCAATTTGAAAAAATCAAAGAGATGCAAATGTAATTTACTATGATATATAATATTCCTTTGTAGTTGCTCGCTCTCTCATGATTCTGGATTGGAAAAAATGGGTCGCAAAGGGACAAGTAACTTTTATTATTACATAATAAATGACAAAAATGTCACGAACCAAATTACCTACCCAACAAGTAATTTTTATTATCATTATGGTAATTTTATAACTTTTTTCTTATTCTTTGGTGTTTTATTATTTTATATGATAATAAGAAATTATATTAATTTAACAAGTGTGTGTTTAATTTTATATTTTAAAAGATAATATATAAGATTATAAAAATATAATAAATTAAAAAATAATAAAATTTGAATTTTGAACAATTTTGGCATAAAACTTATATTAATACTATATTTTGTACCAAATATTCAAATGAGTATTGGTGTAGTGGTGAAAGAGTGTGTTTTTCACTCCAAGGACCATGGTTTTAGTCCTTCCTTAAGCATTTTTAAAGTTATTATTAAGAAAATGTTGGTCAACTTTTTAGTCTAGTCAACATTTAAAATTTATTAGTCAATGGTTAAAATCAATGACTCACATAGTGAATTTTTAAATATAGAAGGACTCTCAGATAATGAATTAAAAATTTGGTGAAATAAGGGAACAAATTTTGCAATTAAGCCTTAAATTAAAGTTAATTTGTAATTTTAGTGCACATATTGTACTAAAGTCAAATTGGATCTTCATCAATACATAAATTCAAGTTACACTATATTGAAAATCTTAATAAATCATTAATGTTACACTTATGTCTTATATTTTATAAAAAATTTTACAAAATTTGATTATGATATATTTTCATAATATAAAAGGGTTTTTTATTTATTATAATTTTTAAATAATTATATAAAATAAACAATTATTTTGTACAAAACATAAATTAAAAGACTAATATAAGCATGGTTTATTTATCTTAATCAAATAATGTAAATAATGTTTGATAATTTTATTAAAAATTATCATAGTACAATTAAAAATATTATATATTTATTATGATTTATAAAATATTGTAAATATTGATTTGTGAATTTAAAAATATTACTAATATATTAATTTCAATACTTTTCAAGTATAAAGTGTATTTAAGTATATTATATATTTATTATAATTTATAATAAAATTAAAAATTTAGTTTCTTTTTTTATTTTAGAAAAAATGCATCCGGTAGTCCATTTCAATATATTATTGCCTTACAGTAACAGAAACAATAAGAAGATCTTTTGCATAATATCCTTGGTTTGGTGCATTTGAGTTCTCTTTGGAGCTTTCTATAAACTTGCAGAGGTCAGAAATATTTTTCAGCAAAAATACTCAAGAAAATCTCAAGGGCCAGATTTCAGCAAAGCTTGAAGTTACTAAATGCCTAGGAACTGGTTAATATCTTGGAATGTCATCCATGATAAGAAGAAAGAAAAATCAGTTTTTGGTTCCTTGAGGGACAGAATTTGAAGAAAAAAAATTCAACTTTAGTCAGGAAAGCATTTTTCAAAAGTTGGTAGGGAGATACTTATAAAATTAGTTGCTCAAGTTATTCCTTCATACTGCATGAGTGTTTTACTTCTTCCATCAACTGTATAGGATGAAATTTAGAAGATGATAAACTCTTTTTGGTGGGGAAGTAATAGAACTTCAAGCAAATGTATAGATTGGTTTAGTTGGGAGCATCTCACTATTAGAAAGGAGAATGGAGGTAAACACCTTTACGCTTTTGATCTCGCTATGCTAGGGAAACAAGGAAGGAAGCTAGCTTTTGACCAAGATGTTATTATTTCAAAAGTTTTCAAGGAAAAATATTACCCTAATGGAGAGTTCTTCGGTTCCTCTATGGGACATAACCCAAGCTATACATGATGTAGTATCCACACTTCACATGCTTTAGTCAAAGATGGCATTAAAAGGAGATTGGGAGATGGTCAAAAAATAAAAAATTGGTCAGATCCTTGGTTTTATGACCCTCAAAACTCATATATTGTTTCTCCTCCTGTTCATGGGCTCTTGAATTTAACAATAAGTTCCCTTATTCACCCTACAACGAAAATTTGGAATGAGACTCTTATTCATGATCTTTTTGTTCCTCTTCATGCTACAAGAATTCTACCCATGCCTATTTACTCTTCACATGATCATGATAAGATTTTATGGAAGCTCAGTAAGTATGGCACCTTCTCGGTTAAATCAGCTTACTATCATGCCATGGAGAATATGATTGATAGTTCCCACCTTCATGTAAATGGAAATTGGAAAGGTCTGGAATTTGAAAATCCCGCGAAAAATGATTGTGTTCTTGTGGAAGGTTGCTCGTGGTTGTCTTCCAACAAGGGAGAAGCTAATTTCTAGAGGTGTTGAGTGTCCCACTCTGTGTTCCTTTTGTTTGGATTGCATAGAGAATGATTGACACATTTTTGTAGGGTTTTCAGAGGCAAAAGAACCTAAATAATACAAATTAAATAAAAAATTACGCATTTGGGGCGGTTTTGAAACTATTTACAAATCTGAGGCAGTCGGAACCGCCCAGAATTGGGCAGCACTGGAACCGCCCAAATCCAGGCGGTACCAAGGGGGTAGAACCGCCTGGATTTGGGCGGTTCCAGTGCTGCCCAATTCTGGGCGGTTCCCACTGCTTTTAAACCCCAAAATTTCACTGTTCACCTACATTTGCACTATTCCAGCTTCTCTCTAAAAGCTCTGCCTTCTCTCTAAAAGTTTTGCCTTCTCTCTAAAGATACATTTCACTGTCCTCCTTATGGAATTCACAACTCACAGGTGGTAAGAAAATTGTTTTTTAGACAACCAACCCATTACGCTTATTCAGACAACACAATCGAATATCACATAAAAAAGTTGATAACCGATGCAGACATGTTGAAGGTCTTAGCTGAATCCAACTATTGGAAGCGTTTTTGCCCAATACACATTTTAGCTATTTTTAGCAAGCCCGTTGCCCAAATGGAAGAAGACATGTCTGCTACACAACATATGTGAAACTGCTAACTAATGTTGTTATTTTCGTATGCCATTATTGTTATTGTTAGTGTTATTTGTATTTGCATTTTGGTAAACACTGTTTATTAAGTGTGGTTAGGTCGTGTGGTTATTTTAATTGTTGTTGTTAACTCAAGTGATGTCGTTATTTTCAGTTGACAAATAATGAAAGGCTCAAAAGTTGTAAAACAAATTTGCAATTCGTTACAATGAAATACATTAACATCCAAGTACTTAAGCAAACATCATAAAAAATTCATGAAACAGCACGACGATCCGGACAAGCTCTC
>PYAF01000284.1:1864127-1886767 GCA_007407185.1 Glycine tomentella
TAAGAATTAATAAATATATAAGACTTTAAAATTGAAGAAAAGGATATAGATTTAAATTATTTAGATAAAAGGCACAACATATATTTACTAATATGATGTGTGAATTTTTTTAAAAAAATTGAATTAGAATTTATTAATATTACAATAAACTTAAAATTTTATTTATTTAAAATAAAAATGTATTTCCAATTTGTATGTAATAAGATTTAAATTTCTTTTCCTATAAAAAATATTTTAATTTTAAATTAAGTTAAATTAAATTAAAATTAACTGGAATAAAAATTTATAGATAAAAATTAAATATTTAATGATTAAAAATCAGAATGATTAAAAAACTCTTATATAAAAATAATGAATGGTTTATAATATAAGGATAGTTAAAAAGTAACGCGGTAATATTTAAGATTTTTATGAAATAAATTTAATATAAAGATTGAAATTTTAAAAGTTTAATAAATATATTGACTTTGTATGGACACAAATATCATTAGTTGTCATTTTGCAATGGGGCGTCTTGCTTGTGCGACATTTCTCGAAGATACCTATTATGCTAATTTGCCCTGCAACTTTGACACGGATTTGGAATTTCTGAATTTGTGATAGGAAAAAGAGAAACGGTAGACCTAAAACCAGTGTTTTAAAAATCAATCTGGTGACTGACCTGATCAGGGTACTGGATCAGTGGTCGAATCAGAGGATCATTGATTGATCTATATGACCCGGTCAGTGGTTGAACGGTGAGTCACTGATTGATCCGCATGACTTGTTTAGTGATCGAACCAGTTGACCCGCATGACAATGTCTTAAAATATTTATAAAAAAAATCACAAATTAATACTTTTCATAACATAGAGTCATAGATAATTAGATAGTAAAATGTTAAAAAAAATATCATTATCCAAGTTCAAACAAATATCACAAACATAAGCTAAATAAAATAAGGCATCACAAACCATAACATAGATAATTAGAATCCAAAATGTAAAAAAAAAAAAAAGAAGTCATTGTCAAAGTTCAAACAAACAAGTAACAAAGATCATAAACATAAGCTAAATAAGTTTAAGTTCAAGAAACAAAATTATGAATAAAAAATTATTGAATGCTAATTCTCATCAAATAACTTATTTGATTAAGAAAAGTACTAAAAAGTTCAAAATAACAATTAAAGTATTAAAGTTGATAACACAAATAAAGTGTATTAATAAAAAAGAAAGTGTAAATAGTAACTACTTAAATTAAAACAAAAAGTTCAATTTTTAATTAAAAAAAAAGGCAAAAGGAGTATGGTAAGTAATTAAGGGAGTGCAGGAAGCAAAGTTGTGATGGATATGGGCCCAAATGCAAAAAAAAACCCTATTCCCATGTATATAAAAGCTTTTGTGCTGCCCAATTTATTCTTTCCAGTCTGCCTTCCGCCGCTGCACTTTTTTGTTTTTTTCTTTGGCAATTGTGCTACACTTTCTTCTCCTTCAATGCTTCTTCTCTCGACGCTTTGTTCTTTTCTTCTTTGGTTGTTGTCTTCTTCTAAGCTTCTTTTATCCTTTTTGCGCTTTCAAGAAATGTGGTTGGATTTCCATTCGGCCTCTTCTCTCCGGTTTCCAGTTCCGCCTCCTTCACAGTGTGCGTGAAGGCATTTTGTATTTATGCCAAGTGTGGAGGAAGAAGGCGGAAGCAGCTTGAGGCAATAGAAATTTTTCTTTTCTTTTCTAAATGGCGACCTGGTCTGAGTCAGCAAGTCAGCAGTTGAATCATGAATCCGGCCGGGTCGCACCGGATTATCTCTGGTTAAAAGCATGTCCGATCCGTTGATGGACTCGACTCGGTCCAGCCATCGGGTCACGGTTCGACCGGTCCGATCGGCCGAGTCGGTCCAGTTTTTAAAACACTGCCTAAAACAGTTTTTACAATAAATTTATAATGAATGTCATCTCAGCCAAAAAATTAAATTTTAATTAGCAAACAAAAAAGATAATTAAGTTCCAATTAATAAAAATAGATAATCATTGTTCGAATCCCGATTACGTTTTCTATAAATAAATAAAATAATTAGGTTTTCACGTTTTGTCTCTCCTGCCTCCACTTCTATCATTGTTGTTCTAGGAAGCAACCATGAACATTGTCATTAACAAATAAAGAGTAATTGTATCGTAAAACTTTCTAAGAGTTTTGTTTGTCTTTTGGATGGATGAGAGATTGAATTGCAGAATTTTGCATGATGCTAAAATCTCTTATTCCTAGTTGCTTCGTGGTAAATGTGTACATGATGACAAAGCGTTCATGGTTGTTTCATGTTACAACAACGATATAACATTTATGGGTTTTAGAAATGTCAAAGAAGGTAAACGAACGTGATGATAAAATTTGATATCAATTATAAATGTGATTTGCACTAGATTTAGGAACATTTTAAATTTGATATTATTCTGTTAAAAAATAACAATGTTACCTTTTTGTTTGTTGTATCTCTTATTTTGTTCACATGTTGCATAATTACTTACTAGAATTATATCTAATCTAGTGGTCCTAACAAACATATAATTTCTCCCGCCTTTGACGGGTTTTTCATTAATTAAAATTAAAATTTGATTTTTGGCTAATGTGGAATTCGTTGTAGAATTTGTTGAACGTCTATCATTACTCTAGGAGAAATTACTTACTAGAGATAACCTTGGTTTTGTAATCCATGCGGTACAAAACCTTAGTTATAATGCTATTAAGTTTTTAAAAAATGTATTTTTCTTTTTGCTGGATGGGCTGGGCTAGAAACACCCTAGACCCAAGAGAATTAATTATTACCCAACTGGAAAAAACTCAAAGAGTTAACAACAAAAGCATGAATGTTATGATAAAACAGATTCCCCATTATCTCTACAAAGAACTGCCACATAGGAAGCCATTCCTGTTGATTGAACTAGAGAACAATCACAATTTAGTTTTGCAAACTGAACCTGAACTGGGGGCACTTCCAAATCCCATAATCATCATTAACAACAAGAGAGTTATCAAGATGTAAGACATTTTGTAGCTCTTTGCTTTTGATGATATCACGAATTAGAACACGAATATTCAACTCCATTCCGGTTGTTGAAACACATTGTTGGCGAAAAACAACATTATTCCTTTTTGAGCCATAACCAATCCAGAGTAGCTCCAAAATAGTGCTCCATTTAGCACCATCAACCAATCTGTTGAAACTAATATTGGTGCTTAATGAGTCGCTAAAATCTTGAGTCGCTAAAATCTTGCTGAAAAAATGAAGGTTGATTAGAAACATTCACTTTTAACCAAACCTGTTTTTCCCACGTGCAATCACAAAGGGCATGAGTCAAAGATTCTATTTTATCACTACAAAACAAACAACAATCATCTTAAGCCATATGCCTTCTTAATCTCAATTCGTTTGTAGAAGAATTTGTTACCTAATTTTCTAGAGAAATAATCTTTTTCGCTTTGGTTCGCCCCACTTCCAGATTTGTTGCCAGAGCTTGTTGTTATCAAGGTTTTGAATATTTGCTAACCTTACATAGGCATCTCAAGTTGGGAATTGACCATCTAAGACATCAGGGACTCCACCTAGTCTTGTTGATTCGAACTACACGGAGGTTTCAGATTCTTAATACCTTGGAGGAAGCTTACTAGAAAAATCCTCTCCCCATCCCACGCCCCATTTGTATTAACATAGAAGCATACTAGAATGTTCTCCCCAAAGTTGGTTTGATTATTTCGGTATTGACTCAACTTGCCACATCTAGGAATCCAGTAATCTTCCCAGAACTAGATTCTTCTCCCATTTCCTATTCTCTAAATCAGATTTGGTGTATTATTATCCCAACATTTAACAACTCCATGCCATAAGTTGGATCTTGACTTGTTTTTATCAATGACATGCAACACATTTTCACCATATTTATAATTAGAATGAACCACTTTAACCCAAAGATCATTAGGTTCGTACACATGTTCCACCCTACCTTCATTAAAAGGGCCTGGTCCATGGTAGTAGCTTTTCTAAGGCCAAGCCCACCATTCTTTTTAGGAATACAAAAAGATTCCCATTTTTTCCAATTAACCTTTCTATAATTTGTGGTATCCCCCATACAAAATCTCTACACTTCTTATTAATTTCCTTACAAATTCTAGAAGGGAGAAGCATAGTTTGCATGAAATAATTTCGTAAAGCCTGAAGGATAGCTTTTGTTAAGGTAACTCTTCCTGCCATAGATAATTGAGAAGCCTTCCATTGACTCAAACGTTGCTTGACTTTATCTAGAAGAAACTTATTCTTTGATCTCTGGTTCTTTGATCTGTCAGTAGTCGTTTGATACCCAAGCTTATGCAATTGTTATCTAGTCTGCCAATGTACATTCTTGGAAAAGAAAATCCTAGTTTTCTCCACACTTATTTTTTGCTCTGAGCTACTACAAAAAGAATCAAACACTTTGCTAATCACCTATGATTGCTCTATGTTTGCTTCTGCCAGAAGAATAAGATCATATGCAAAAGGCAAATAAGATAGCTTTGACCCTCCTCTTGATAATTAAAGAGGCCTCCAAAATCCTTGATCAACTGCATGCTTAATCAGGTGAAACAGTCTCTCAATGCACAACACAAATAGATAAGGAGAGATAGGGTCTCCATGTCGAACACTTCCAAAAAGGATAAATTTTTCAGAGCTTCTCCATTCTAAAGCACCTGAAACGAAGGAGAAGAAAAACAACAACACCATTATGAATAAAAGTTTCTAGAAAACCTATGTCATGAAGGGTATCCACAACAAAATGCCACTTCAATCTATCATAAGCCTTCTCCAAATCCACTTTAATGGACACCCAACCGCCTTGGCCCTTTTTGTTTTTCATAGAATGGATTACCTCTTTCACAATAGTAATATTATCCCTACTATGTCTATTGGGAATGAAATTGCACTGGCAAGGATCAACAAGATCTTCTATCACTCTTTTCAACTTTGAAGCCAGGATATGTTTTATAAGAGATAGTACATAAACTAATGAGCCTAAAGTGCTACATATCACAATGTCAACTTTGGGAATAAGGGCAATAAGAATTTCATTAAGTCCCTCAATCTTATTAGGATCATCAAAAATACCCCTGATAAGATTACAAAAGGATTCTCCCACTGCATCCCATTGACTCTTGGAAAACACTACTTGAAGCCTGTCCACCCTAAGTGCCTTATAATTACCAATAGAGAACAAGGCCTTCTATAATAGCCTAGGGATTTTTATAAAAAGTAGTAAAAGAAATAAGAATTTAAATTTATAAAATTCTGTCGCAAAAGCCTTAGTAATGGATTTAGCGACAGAATTAGCGACGGATTCAGCGACGGAGTCCGGCGCCAAGAGCGCCACAGATGTTGTAAGTTGGCGCCAGGAGCGCCAGAGTGGCGCCAGGAGCGCCACAGATGCTAGACACTGGCGCTAGGAGCGCCAAAGTGGCGCCAAGGGCGCGGCATGTCGGTCAGGCCCCTATATAAAGGGATTTCGCGATTTTTCCAGAGGAAACCATTGTTCCTCTTCCTCCTTCGTCTAGGCAGCCATTAATGAGCCTTAGGAGCTTCATATATTCATTATAAACCACCAAAACACCTCCTAATCACTTCTAAACTTGATTAGAACCATTTGAGAGCCAAAATCCAGCCTTGGCTCTGAGAATTGTGAGAGAACTCTCATTTCCTTGAGTTTCCTCAGAGGGTGAGCTTTGGAGACCGAAGAAGCTGGGTTCAGGACACCAGAGCTAGGAGAAAGACTTCTCCAGCCTTTCCTCTATTGATCTGAGGTAAGAAACCTCTGTTTTAATCGTTTAATTTGTGAAATGGGGATTGGATGAATAGTAACCAAGTATTGATAGGGCTGGAATTAGGCTTAGGTTCTTTAGGGAGATGTAATCAGGAGGTTGTTCTGAGCCATATGGCATGTTGAAACTGGAATTGTGATGAAGTTTGAGTTTGGCTCTGGGAAGGGAGAAGTGTGTGTGAATGAGCAATGTTATGGCCTAAATTAACTTAAGTACCTTTACAAAAGTTATTCATAAGGCCAAATAATCGGTGAAAACGTGATTATATATGTGTTTGGCTGAATTGTACCAATGTAGGTTCTTGATTTTGGTACAGCTTTGGATTGAGCTGTACAGAGTTCTAAAGGAACTCTGAGGCCTTCGTGAGACTGAGGCAGACCATTGAGGGTCAATGTATGGCCTAGTAGAAGCTGGGCTAAGATAAAGCTTAAGTTAGAGGACTTTGAATTGGTTATGAGTGGAAATGTGTTTCCTTCCGTATAAACGGTTGAATACCGTTTCTGATTGTTTGATTCATGCCTACTGTAGGGCGTGACATGCACACTGCTGGTAAAGATCACCAAGAGACTAGGGGAGCTACTTCTGAGCTACGGCCAGGTAAGCTCAGTGTTTTCAGGGATTGTTTCCCTGCTGGTGTTCACTGCACCCAACATGGGTGATTGCTTGATATGGCTTGTATTCTGATGTTCTGTGATGTTGTGATACTGAATGTGTATTGAATACTGATGAAATGGTTTGATGATTGCTGGCAATTGAATGCTAGCTCAACCCTGATATAGGGTGTTTGTGATTTGATTACACTGAGATAGTGTAAGTTATGTTGCTTATTATGATGATGTTGATTACACTAGTGTAGTGTATTATTGCATGGATTATGCTATGTGCTGATTGTGATGTGATTGCTTGAAATCTACTGGCCAGTAGTATAAGGTACTATGGACCCTTGGGAATGTGCCCTTAAGTGGATGATCTCCCCTGGGATAATCCATAGGCGTCCATGTAAACCTTGAGTAGATGTGCCTTTAAGTAGATGATCTTATTCAGGTATTGGGCGGCAAGTCCTAAGTAGATGTGCCTTTCAGTAGATGATTCTACTCGGGCCTGAGTCCTGAATAGATGTCCCTTCAGTGGATGATCCTATTCAGGTTCTCAGTGTGAAGCCTTGGATAGATGTGCCCTTCAGTGGATGATCCTATCCAGGCACTGTATGTTGATTGTATATGATTGATTGAGCTGCTAAGTGTATGCAGCTGATTCCTGTGAGCCGTAATGGCTATTTAAATATGATTGTGGCTTGATGATATTCTGTTCTGTTATGTGATATATTTGTACATTCATGATATGCTGGGAAGTGAACCAGGGGGAGGGAAACCTCTGAGAACCCTGAGTTTACTGGGATATTTATCTCACCCCTGTTTGGTGCTCATGTTGTAGGAACTGAGACTGAAGTCCCTGAGAGATCCCAAGGCAAGAGGCCTGCACTGGGATAGTGTGAAGATAACCTTAGGCCTAGATGATTGAGCTTGTGAGCTCAGATTTTGTTTATTTTGTCGGTATTTGGAGGCCTAGGTAGCTGTATAGTTTTGAGAAAGAAATGTGTTGTGTATATGACAGAGATTCACCATATATGTAAAAAGTATGTATATTATATCGAATTCATGCTTCCTTTACTGTTTATTTTCATGCTTGCTGTGTTACTCTGATATTGTATAATGTTAATACGCCGGGTGCACACGGGGTGTTACACCTTCCTAATCTCTTCATTCGAAATTGTTTCTCTAAAAAGATCCACTTTGTAATTTGAGAGTTTAGGAAAGGCTCCGCCAATTTAGCAAGGGGAATAAGGAGTGCCAACAGTGACTAAATTAGGAAAATAATTAGTTACTAACCTTTCAAGAGTAAACATCCATTACCCACATGCCATTTAAATCCTGGATAGCTTTATACGAATTTCTCCTTCTTCTCTATGTGATAACTCCATTAAAACATCAAGTGTTACCATTGCCAGACTCTAACCACTTCGCTCTGGATCACTAGAACCATAAAAATGCCTCTCGTCTTAACACCTCCTGATACTCTAGCTAAAAATCCTTTTGCCTAACCTCCAAATAATGATTGGCATTGTCCCTCATCTGGTAGGAAATCTTATCCAAACTCTTTAGAAGCTTTCGTTTATGGTTAAAGGTATTAGTAAAGATATATTTATTCCATTTACGAAGAGCCTCTTGTAGATCAAGAATTTGGCTTCTCCAATCAACGTCATCTTTCCAGAACTCTCTGATGAAGGGGCTAAACTCTGAGTGCATCATCTAGGAAGCCACAAACTTAAATGGTCGTCTTCTTTATTGTCTCTCTTTTGCTTCATGAGTTTAATGAGAAGAGCTCTATGATCCGACTTGAAAAAAGGTAAATGAATGACAACATCATTTTGAAAGAGAATCTGCCAATCAATATTAACGAGAACACAATCCAAACATTCAAGCAAATTACCTCTTTTCCAAGTAAAAGTCGGACCCTAAAAACCTACATCAATAAGCTCAGCTTCTAACATCATATCTAGAAAATCTTGAACACTCCTCCAAGAAGGATTACTGGAACCCCTACTTATATCATGATGTTGGAGAATAGAGTTCAAATAACCAGTCATTGCCCAAGGCCCATAAACAAAATCAGTAATGGTGATAAAAGATTCCCACAAGGACTTCCAATGTTGAAACTTGGGACTTCCATACACCGCAATGAGATACCACTTGGTTTGCTTCTTCCACCCCACCCTTATGTGAACAAATTGGTGGTCACTTTGAAGGATTTCAACCTTCCAATCATTTGATTTCCACAAACACCAAATTCCTCCAGATTGGCCACGCCCCTCTTCGATGAAATGGTTATCAAAACCTAGTCTTGGATGAAATGGTTATTAAAAATGTATACTCACTAAATAATTTTTATTGATTTCATTTTATTAATAATTAAAATCTTATACTGATAATAAAAGAAATTTCCACTTTTTGGAGAACAAAAATTTTATAGACAATTTTACCCTTTTAAACTTTCACTGTTTTCTTTTAATGATTATAATTATTCCAATATTCTTATATTATTAGTTACTTTCTTTTTCTGTTACTCTTATTTTCTATTTTTAACCTCTAAACCTTTTTCTTTTCCATCATATTTGTTTTTAAGATGACACTCAGCCCAATGAAAGATTCCATGTTTGCTAAAAAGCCTTCTTACAACCATAAAAAAAAAAAAAAGACAAACTTTCAAACTTGGGAGATACATTTAAATTAGGTATGTCCACCCTTAGTTTGCATGTATTGGCTTACCTTCTTTTGTTAGCTCTTTACTATACTGCCATAACATATTGTATTGTCAATCTTCATCCCCTTCAATCATTTGCAATGCCAATTGTTTAGCTTTAAATGTAGGGCCTGAAGTAATGTAGTCCTGATGTCATTAACTACTTCACTAATGGGCATTTTAGGATTTACCTTCAACCTTTTCAGCAATTGTCTTGCTACCAATGCAACCTTTGCATTTTTTATGGCAAGTACTTGTTCACATTGATGCTTAGAATGCAATGTCTTAATGTTGAATGTTTGGGTATTTCATATTGATGCGTAAAAATAGTGCTCACACAAGAGTAAGTATACCCTTTACATTAGTACCAAAGCCTATGATAAAGGTCAAAGGATGCTCTTTACCTTAAATCAATACTCTAATGATCATGGATATATCAATTTAAGTCAAAAGATATAAACAATTCCAGGGATCATCAATTAAGGATTAACTAATCTATCGAAGATTATCCAAACAGTTTGATCATGTAATTTGGTGTAAAACATTCTCTACCTAGGTTTACCAAACATACGCAAATGACCACCACAATATATTCAATTAAGCATAGAATTGATTAGTTCCCAATTAAACAATAAGAACAAGAAAAATAATTAATTAACATAAAATATTGAGGAATTCCATTAAAAACATAGAAAGAGATACAATTAGACAATTACATAATAACCCCTAGACTAGGGTTACTAATTGCTAATGGTCAAAGAAAAACTAGAAAGCCTATAAGAAATTAGCACAAAAATGCCATAAGGTAGGAACGATGGTCACGATCTATCCTCGTGGTATTGCCTACGTCTTACAACCCTCAAAAGTGCTCTCTAATTCGAAAATATGATAAAAAGGTAAAAGATCAAAAGATATAGAACAACCCCTATTTATAGCTTCCTAAAGATATCCGCCAGAAAGGCGCACTATGATCACATTGAAATCCACCACAACCCTACTGAAATCCACCATAACTGTGTTGAATCTACCACGACTGTGGTAAAAAACTGTGACGTTGAAGCTCCGAGATGTTGTGAAATGACTATGGCCATTATGGTGCAGACCACGACTGTCGTTGGAAGGCTCACATTGTTCAGAAGGGGGTTGTAACACCCCGTATGCATCCGGTGTATTAACAATTACTTAATCAGATAAGCGCAGTAATTAACTTTAATAAAAACCCGCGGAAGCGATAATAAAATCATATTTCTTGATTCATTATGTATGATACTTAACGGTTAAATAAACAAAACCAACATACTATAGCCAACCTCCAAAATCCAAAACGACATAAGCAACGACAGATGCATAAACAATATCTCTACAGATATATCGGGAGAAGACAATAAGTGTATATATATACATCATCAAGACACTCACAGTGTCTATACAAAAGAATAAGCACTGAATGCTCTGATCTCCAAGATCACTTCCTCACACAAGGGCATACATCACATATAAAGAGTCCAGATACAAAACAGAAACCACAATATGTGTATACACACATCATCCCTCACAGGGGTACAAAATACATCAAAACAACCAAAGAAGCCTCCATGCTCTCAAAGTGCTGCCAAGCAGCTGCACATGAACTGTCTCTACTGGGCCTTCCACCGTGAGACCTATCATCTCTGCCAGATGAATCACCTGCAAAACATAATCCCCACACGGGGTGAGATACACATCTCAGTAAACTCAGGGTCCTTGGAGGCATCTCCTTCACCCTGGCTCACTTCCATGATACACAACATCAAAGGTATTAGAATCAACCGGCCACCTGGCCCTCATAACAAATACATAGTCAATCAGCATCAGGACTCTCAGTCCTCAGTGTGAGATCGGAACTCACACTCGTGCCATCCCATCGGGAGCTACCCATTTACGCATGGATGCACGTATATGACACCTCCGAGAATAGGTTTCAACCGCGATGGGACCACCTATATCTTGGTCTTAAGGGATCATCATCACCCTTTACGTGAACAAAGCAAACTAGGAGGTGCGCTTTACTCTAGGGAGGTCCATATCTATCTAACTGGCCAGAAGATTTATTCAACAGATAACCATACACACAAAGCACAAAATCATGCATACATATCATCATGAGAAACTGTAACAACCAATTCAATGCACATGCATCATGTATGTAACCATCACTCCCTTGGAGTATGGTGGAACACAAGCAGTGGGAAACACTCCCAAGAAACTAAGAACTTACCTGGCAAAGTCGTGCTCTGCGGTTCAATCCCTGAACGGTGGTCTACGCCACTGACACCCTCGGTGTCACACCCTATACAAAGGCACACATGCACAAATCACACATCAATCCAACCTTACAAAGCATAAACATACAACAACGATTTTCAACCATTAGAATGAAAGGAAACATCATTCCTTTCCATATAAACCTCTATGTCCTCTATCTTAAGGTTATAGAATTAACCAAATCAAAGCTATACAAGCCCAAAGTTAAACAATGAACAATATGGCTAAACGGCTTCTTCAACACAAAAACACTGTTTATATAGCTTCCTGAGCACATATAGTACAAGTAACAAGGCTCATGCATGTTCTACAATCACCAAACTACCTAACATACTTCCTACACATGCATTTCTCAGAGCCAAGAACCAAAGTCCATGAAACTAACATTTCAAAGCTAATCCTTCATCACAACAACCTCCTAAACATACTTTTCTACAGGACTCAAGCCTAATTCCAACTCTAGCTCAAAAGGGTCACTATTCATCCCAAAGACAAATTCACAAATCAAACGGTAAAACTCGAGTTTCTTACCTTTAAAATGACAAGGAAGGCTAATGGACCACCTCCATAAGCTTGGGTGTTCGAGAATCGCCTTCTTTTCCCGTCGAACTCGAGTTTTGTGAAGTCCTCTAGAGAAAGGGATCTCTCCATTTAAAGGTTTTAGGGAAAAGTGATGAAGGATTCTAGCTTATAGGGGGATTCCCTACAAGTTTCATGTTGAAAGGGAAGTGTTTTGATGAAGTTTGGTGAAGATATGGAGCTTCCTAACTCAACAGTGGCGGAAAAGGGGTCCAGCAGAAGAAGAAAGAAGGTTTGGCCCCCAAAAATCGCGTGAACGACCTTTTATAGTAGCCCTGTCAGAGGTCCCGCACTGATGGCGCTACCTTGGCGCTACCGGCCCCACATTCCAGAGAGAATTGGCTTCCTGGAGCACTTCTGGCGCCACTCTGGCGCTACTGACGCCAGATTCCAATGAGAAATGACCTTCTGCTGCCATCTCACGCTACCAGCTTGAATCTCACGCTATCAGCT
This sequence comes from Glycine tomentella, assembly GCA_007407185.1. Lineage (NCBI taxonomy): Eukaryota > Viridiplantae > Streptophyta > Magnoliopsida > Fabales > Fabaceae > Glycine > Glycine tomentella. Next base: position 1,876,578 of record PYAF01000284.1, read on the forward strand.
TGAGATTTTTTTTTTAAAAAAAACAAGGGTTATTATAGGGGTCATCATATTACCATGGTTGTACTGCTTACCACGATCGAGCTGAATATATCATAGTTGTAGTTAAGTGATAAAGTTCTTCAAATCTTCAGAAAACATGTAATTTTTAACTCTTTCACTCCATTGAGCTATTATACTTCTGTAAGACATAATTAGTATCCAAACGTGAATTTTGCCAAAAAAAATGCATACAACTGACACAAAAATTCACTCAAAAAGTGATTTATCACATACCTTACTAATGTATATTTTGTACCCATAATTTTGAGAGCATGTTGCAAGAATACATTATCTATACTATAATTTAGAACACCTAAATAAGAACACAAAGTGGTCATAAATTGTGTACCTCTTGAAGATATCCTTTATAGCAACAATGACTTGAGCTCATTGAAGCGCGTACACAAGTGTATATGTCAACAACAAGATCTTCCTCTCTTTTAGAAACCAATTATTGGATGGTGCAATAAGTCATAAAAAAGGACATGACTCAAGTGGGGATCCTACCGTCCTTTAAATAGACAGGTAACCTAATATCCAATCATCATGGATACTAGGCCCATTAGGCCCTACACAAAAGCTTAGCAAGCTTGTCTATTGGCCTTGACCCAAAACCCAAATTGGATCACTTAATTAAACATTGGACTCAAGGAAAAATATATTAAGTCATACATTTAACCCATATTTTAATAAAACAAAATACATCAATCAATAAAAAGGTCAAACAAATAAAAATAACACATGTAACTTGGACTGTTTATATATCATTCCTCACAAATGTCATCTCTCTACCATTCAGTATAGAACGCTCCATAATGGCAACTTTGAATTGTCTCAATGAGTTGAACTCCATTTCAAGCTTGAACTCATATGTTTTGAACATTTGTTCCCCTTTAACCTTATCAATCTTCTTTTTAAATTATTCATCATCATTTGAATCACTGCAACTGTCCAATTCTTCAGACATATAATCTTCCTCTATGTCATGTCCTATATGATCAACATCAAGAATATCAAATAAAATTCTAGAATTAACAATACTCCCCAAATCATTCACTACTTCTTCAAAGGTATCTTCAATATCCAAGTCCATTTCTGTGTCACAGACTTTCAAACATGTCCCTTTGGAATGATTCATCCCTACTTCCATTATCAAATGTATCTAAACTAACTCCCACTCCTTCTTCCACACTTGCACCAACCCCTACTTCCACGCCATCATCTACTTCTAGTAACACACCACCATATAGCCCTTTTTGCTAACCAACATGTACCCTTGTTTCATCGCAAACTCCTACACTTACTTCCAAACCATTGTCCACCTCAGGTTGCACACCAACATCACTTGGAGGTATAGGAATCTTAATTGGATCAACTTGGGTTCTTTGTCTTCCATACTTTGTGAATGATTAATAAGTTAGTCACCTTTTGTTGTAGGGCTTTTACTATTTATACTCCTATTTTTAAGTACACCCTTCTTTTCTTGTTTGGTATATCAATTTACTTAATTACATTTCCTTTTTGTTTCATCTTTTCAAATAATCATCATTTCATCAAACCCCTTTTCTTCTTCCATTAGCGTTATCTATTTTGGAAATGTGGTTCATTTTTTTTTTTCAATTCCTTTGTCCATTGATCCCTTTTGTTCTTACTGGAAACATTATTAATTCCTTGTCAACCTCTATCTATTTCATAAATTAATAAGTCTCATTTTTTAGTTACTTTATTCAACAATTTTCATTTATTCTTCTAAAAACATTATTTTTTAATTTTGAAATCCTTTCTTTTGACATTACGAGTGATGCCCACATGCTAGATTAAACATTAATGCTTATGACGAAAAAATATATTATTCTTAATTCTAGATTGAAATTCGGGGTTTTGATTTTAGGATTGTAATTTGGGGGTTTCATTTTATATATGAGATTGTAAATGAGTTTTTGTTTATTTGTGACAAATTCGTTGTTTTGAGATTTTGATGAAATAAAATAAAAAATTAAAAAGTAAGAAATACTAGAAATTACTTTTTGGAAACATGTACCTACTTTGGGAGTAGATTTCTAAAACCATGTTTTACTTTACAAAATAGTTATATGTTTCCAGAAAGTAATTTTCGATAGCTCTAAAAAAAATCCACGCATATATTGACGAACAAATGCAACATATTGATGAACCTTTGATGGAAGTAATTGTATGGAACTTATGGAGGGTACTTAATTCATGTGTATTCAAGAAAGGGTCCTTTGATCATGGTAGGGTGATAGATGAAATCATTTTTTATTCGTGGTTCTGGTTAAATGAATTGAATCTGCAAATCTGTGTTCATATGCACAATGGTAAGTATAACATCACGAATCAAACCGGAACAAGAGGGATTTAGAGATTATGCATATTGGGCTATACACTTAAAAATGATTTAAAATAGTTAATTAGTATTACTTATACTAATAAAATGTATCTATTTTTTTATAACTTGTTACTTAAAAATTTTACAATTAAACGTGTTTGATTTGGAATAGTTATGAGATGAATGATTTGTTGGGAAAAAGATACCAATTTTCCCTTCCAGGGCCTGTTATGAATGGTTTTGCACAAGCAAAATACTTTATGCACAAACAATAATTATGCAAGCAATACAACACAATTTTTAACGTGGAAAACCTTCTCAATGTGAGAAATAAAAACCAAAAGGCCGATCTCGGAGTCCATCCAAATTCTTCACTATCAATAAAGTGAGATTACAAAAGGGTTCCAACAACTGTTATAATCAACAAACAACTTCAACAAAGGTTGTACCAAACCATCACAATAGGTAAACATACAAAATAGGCTTCTGTACGAAATTAATTCCTACCACCAGAAATAAAAACTAACAAATCCCAATGGTCAAATTGACGTATTGCAAGAGAGAAACCCACTGACCAAATTTGAGGACAATCCAACGGTTGAGCAAAGAGATAACTGTTTCTCAATATCACTACCTGAAATAAGACAAAACAGAGTAGAAATTCTAATAACCTCTATTTGCAGTTGAAATAATCCCTCTTGAAAACCCTTCAATGAATGATCTAAATGGCCAGAATGTAGAAAAAGATTTATTAACCGTTTTTCAAAGTTTTAACGCGATCCAACGGTTAATGTGAGAGAAATGTCCCTCGCAATACGCTGCATGCTTCAGAAACGGTTTCAAAACAGTTCGGTTTGGGAATTTCTAGTGATGCTAATATTGGTGATGCTACAAGCCTCTATTCAAGAAACCAGCCATTAGATGTTAATATTGGTGAGTCACAAACTTGCTATAAAAGTTTAACCAAGATCTAACGGTTAAACAAGGAGATCGAGAAGATTGAAGGATGCCAATTTTTGTCCTTCTCAACATGCAAATGTTGATGTTTTCTTTCTCCTCTCCTTTTTCTCTCTCTTGTGTTTTCAAATTAATTGCCAACATCTTAAAAGAAATAACTACTGACCTATTAAAAGAAGGAATCCTAATAGGTCCTTATTGGGCTGGACTTGGCTTGAGATTCAAGCCCAACAAATCTCCCCCTCCAGTCCAATGAGGGAGATTCAAAACATCAATCATCAAGTGAAATTCATACTAGCAACAAGTCGACAAAATTCAAACTTCTCTCTAGGAAGTGCCTTTGTCATCATATCTGAACCATTATCATCAGTATGAACTTTCTCTAACTCCATTTCCTTAGCTTCTAGCACATCTCTTATCCAATGATACCTTACATCAATATGTTTAGACCTTTGATGAAAGGTAGAGTTCTTGGCTAGGTGTATGGCGTTTTGGCTGTCACAAAGTAACACATTTCTTTTGAGTGACACCAATGAAAATAATGGGAATACTTCACAACAACCAAGAGGGGGGGTGAATTGGTTGTTCCTTGGTATTTTAAAAAACAAATTCAAATCAGAGTTTCAGGATCTTTATCACTTTCAAAAACCAAGAAACCTTTTACTCAATCAAATAGCTCAGTCTAAGAATTCAATAGATCAAAACAGAACTTGTTGAACAATGAATGTGTTTCAAAGAATTAAAGATCAATGAATAAGATGAGAATAGAGATATAGGAATAAGAACACAAACAATTTATACTGGTTCACTTCAAAACATGAAGCTACATCCAGTTTCTTCTAATTCACACTGAATTAGAGTTCCACTATTATAAAATATTCTTACAAGCTTTTACAAGAACCTCTCCTTTATCAACCCTAGATAAAGAACATAAATCTATAGCCATATTAAACTTTTAAGGAGAAAGATCCATAGAACACTACTCTGATCTTTAAGCTAGAAAACCATTTTCTAGTCCCAAGCAAGAAGAACCCAATTACAATAGCCAATTACAACAAAATTTGTAAACATAATTACAATCAATGAGTTAAGGAAAGAAACAACCTAATGATCCAGTGAATGACATGTATATGAATGAACAATTCAGGTTGAAAGACAAAAACAAACTCAGAACATTCTTCTTCCTTAACCTTTGAAAGAAACTTCTTGCTTTAAAGAATCACTCAAATACCCATGAATGTTTTAGTTGAAGCAAGAACTCATAAAACTCAGAAAAATCACTTTGGAAGTGTTTAGAAAGCTTGTGTATGCTCAGAATACGAATTGATCTACAAAACAAGCTGAGCCTTGGTTCTATTTATAACAAACTTTTGTAACTGTCAGTAATCGATTAAACGCTCCATGTAATCGATTATTTAACTAATATAATCGATTAAATCAACCTAGTAATCGATTAAAGTGTTCAACAAAGTTTCTGGACATTAGCAACGAGCAAAATAATCGATTATTCCATCTTGTAATCGATTAAGACAGGAAGCTTCAAAATATCAAAATGCACTGTGTAATCGATTACGAACTTTGGTAATCGATTAAGGCAGGAAGTTTTAAAAAACAAATTGAACTAAGTAATCGATTATGATATGTGGTAATCGATTAAAGCAGCAAATCTTGTAAGCATTTACATATAGTGTAATCGATTACTAAATTTGGTAATCGATTAAGACAGGAAGATGGCTTTTTCAATTAAGCCTGTGTAATCGATTACAACACTTTGGTAATTGATTCTTCCAGCAGTGCTTAAAATCATATATAGTTGTGTAATCGATTACTACCTATTAATAATCGATTAAAATGTTCATCAAGGCAATTTATATGAAAACAAAGGTCAAATAATCGATTATTTCGATAGGTAATCGATTACATTGTTCTTGAAAGCTTTTCCAGAATGAACTAAGAACAAAATAATCGATTATACCTTTAAGGTAATCGATTAAATTAGTACAAAAACTATTTTTCCAAAAATCTTTGATTAAAATAAAAAACTTAGTCATTTTACTAAAGCCTTGTGATCAAATTAATTGAATTATAGAATGATATGAATGCAATGCACTTGGATCACCATAATTTCTTCTCTCTTACACATTTAACACAAATCAATCTTCAAGGCATCCATTGCATGTTGAAAGCTCAAAACCAATGCTTGAATCCTTTGCATTCTTGAAGTAGCTCCCCCTGAATCCAACAGCCAAGCTCTCCCAAAAACTTCTTCATCCATAGCAACTCTTTCATGCTTCAGTTGCTACGATGAATTCTGCCTCTGTTGTAGAAAGTGCAATACACTTTTGCAATCTTGACTGCTAAGAAACTGCACCACCGGCAAATGTAACCATATAACTCGAAGTAGACTTGTGAGTATCCACATGACCTGTCATATTAGAATCTGTGTATCCAACAAGCACTAGCTCACCAGTCTTAAATCTTAAACTCAAACTGGAAGTGCCACAGAGATATCTCATTATCTATTTAACAACATTACAATGCTCATTTCCTAGATTAGAAAGGAACCTGCTAACAACGCCAACTGCATGGGCTATGTCTGGTCTGGTGCAAACCATAATATACATCAAACTCCCGACTGCTAAGGCATATGGCACCTTAGCCATATCTTCTTTCTCATTATCACTGGAAGGACTATGTTGAGCATTTATCTTAAAGTGGGTAGCAAAAGGAGTACTAACCACTTCAGCATATAGAATCTCTCAAGAACCTTGTTGATATATTGTTCTGTGACAAGAACAATTTTTTCTCATTTCTATCTCGAATGATTCGAATGCCAAGAATGTTCTTTGTTGGCCCTAAATCCTTCATAGCAAAGTACTCACTCAAATGCTTCTCAATATACTAATTCTAGAAGAATTTCTTCCAACAATTAACATATCATCAACATAGAGCAACAATATGATAAAATCATCATCAGAGAATTTTTGAAATAATATACAATAGTCAGAATTAATCTTTTGGTAGCCATTCTCCCCCATAACAGACTCAAACTTCTTATACCATTGCCTTGGTGCTTGCTTCAAGCCATAATGACTTTTCTTCAGTTTGCAAACATAATCTTCTTTCCCTTTAACAATGAAACCCTCTGGCTGGTCCATGTAAATCTCCTCTTCCAAGTTACCATGGAGAAAAGTTGTCTTCACATACATTTGCTCAATTTCTAGGTCTAAGCTAGCAGCTAGGCCTAGAACTGCTTGAATAGACGACATTTTCACAACTGGAGAAAATATCTCATTGAAATCAATGTCTTTCTTCTGATTAAATCCCTTGACAACTAATCTTGCTTTATACCTAGGCTGTGAAGTAACTTCATATTCTTTCACCCTGTACACCTACTTGTTCTTCAAATATCTCTTTCCCTCGGGCAATTTTACTAGATTAAAAGTATGATTCTCATGCAATGAATGCATCTCATCTTGCATGGCTTCAATCCACTTACTTTTGTGTTCATCTTCCATAACTTCTTCCAAGCATTCTAGTTCTCCTGAATCAGTCATCAACACATACTCACTTGCAGGATATCTGGTGGAAGGTGCTCGACCCCTAGTAGATCTCCTAGGAAGAGCATCAATAGTAGTCTCTGGCAGAGGGAACTGCTTATCAACAATGTCATAGTTCTCCATGGGCTGTGGAGCATATGTGACATCTAAATCACCTATACCATGTTCTTCCTCAACTTGTGGTGGATCACATGAAATAGGAGGTGGATCCAAGTCAATCAAATCACGATTATTCTCTAGCATTGAAATCTCTAATTTCTCTATATCCTTTATAGTCTGACCTTCCATAAACACAACATCTCTACTTCTCAAGAGTTTCTTCTCTACTGGATCATATAACCTGTAGTCAAACTCATCAAGTCCATATCCAATAAAGACACACTGTTGTGTTTTAACATCAAGTTTGGATCTCTCATCTTTGGGGATATGTACAAAAGCCTTGTACCCAAAGACATGCAAATGATCATAGGAAACATTCCTACCAGTCCAAAAACTTTCTCCGGAACATCAAATTGCAATAGAACACATGGTGTGAGATTTAAAACGTGAACAACAGTGCTCAAAGCCTTTCCCCAAAATGACATAGGCAACTGTCAATGTGAGAGTAAGCATCTAACTCTTTCAACCAGTGTCCTATTCACCCTCTCCGCAAGACCATTCAACTGAGGAGTCTTAGGAGGCGTCTTTTGATGTCGGATACCTTGTTGTCTGCAATAATGATCAAAAGAACCTGTGTACTCTCCACCATTATCTGTTCTGATGCACTTCAACTTCTTCCCAGTCTGTCTCTCAACTGAGGTCTGGAATTGCTTAAACACATCCAACACTTGATCTTTTGTCTTCAAGGTGTAAACCCATGTCTTCCTTGAATGATCATCTATGGAAGTGACAAAATAAAGAGCACCACCAAGTGTTTTTGTCTTCATAGGACCACAAACATCAGAGTATACTAAATCAAGTGTAGCTGGCATTCTTGAAGGAGGGAAACTCTTGAATGCGACTCTATTTTGCTTTCCTGCTAAGCAATGAGAACACTTCTTCAATGGTACTTTTTCAATCCTGAAAGCTGCTCCTTATTAGCTAAAAAAGTCAAGCCTTTCTCACTAATATGACTAAGCCTCTTGTGCCACAACTTCATTGTATCTTCATCTTCTACAACATTAATTTCCCTATAGAGATCCTTGCATGTGTAATATACAATGATGAACACTTCTTGCCTCTAGCCATAATCATTGAACCTTTAGTGAAGTTCCATTGACCATCATTGAATGTGTTACAAAATCCTTCATCATCAAACTTTCCTGTTGAAATCAAGTTCAAACGAATATCAGGAATATGTTTAACATCATGCAAGACTAACCTTGTGCCATTGCTAGTCTCCAAGCACACATCTCCAACTCCAATCACATTGGCCAAGCCATCATTACCCATCTTGACAAATCCAAAATCACCTGATTTGTAAGATGTAAAGAAATCTCTGCGAGATGTAGCATGAATGCTTGCTCCACTATCTATCACCCAGTTGGTCTCATGACATAAAAGATTAATTGCTTCACAATCATAAACAATAAGGAAATCTGAAGTGGTAGTAGCAACGCGATCATCTTTACCACCTTTGTCATTCTTATTATCTTTCAACTTCCCTTGTTTATTATCTTTCTTCATTTTTCGACAATACTTCTTTATATGTTCTTTCAAACCACAATAGTGACACTCAATATTGACAAACTTGTTAGACTTGCTTCTTCCTTTATCTCTATTCTTCGGACCTCGACTTTTACTTCTCCCCCTTCTTTCAGTAACTAAGACTTCTGATTGAGAAGACGAAGCTTGTGTCTTTCTTCTCATTTCTTCATTTAAGACACCACTCTTCACCAAATCCATGCTGATTATACCATCAGGGGCTGCATTAGATAGAGACATTCTAAACATCTCCTACGAGTCTGGCAAAGTACCAAGCAACCATAACCCTTGTACTTCATCTTCAAACTTAATTCTCATTCCTGCTAGTTGAAGAATAATTCCTTGAAATTTATTCAAGTGATCAGTCATGAAGGTACCTTCTTGATACCTTAACATCATCATCTGCTTAATCAAGAAGAGTTTGTTGTTTTCAATCTTTCTTGCAAACAGTTATTCAAGCTTGTTCCACAACGTTTGTGCATTAGTCTCATCACTAATATGATTCAAAACATTATCATCCACCCACTGCTTGATATAACCACAAACCTGTCAATGAACCAACGTCCATTCTTCAACAGTTTTATTTGTTAGTTTCTCAGTATCAAAGACGGCTAAGTGATACTCCTTTACATACAGAAGATCTTCCATCTTTCCTTTCCATACATGATAATTTGAACCATTTAGTGTAACCATTCTACTTGTATTAACCTCCATAATTAATCATAAGTCAACAGGCAAAATAACACAAGCTCTAATACCAGTTGTTGGGAAAAAGATACCAATTTCCCCTTCCAGGACCTGTTATGAATGGTCTTGCACAAGCAAAATACTTTATGCACAAACAATAATTATGCAAGCAACACAATACAATTTTTAACGTCAAAAACTATAACAGCCTCTCTTTCTCTGTCTCTTCTCCCTTAGCTTTTCTCTCTCGTTCCTTTCTCTTTTTTTTTTTGCTTCTGCCATTGATGAACTAGAGGAGCTTCTTAAACACTCAACCGTTGACCAAAACCCTTCACACCCAACATGAAAGTTGAAAGGAACTACTCAATGAGCTAGATTCCATCATCACTTTTCTCTGAAAACCATCAAACAGAGAGATCCAGTTCTCTAGGGGAAATTCACAAAGTTTGATTCTGAGAAGAAAAGAAGGCGTTTTAAGAACCTTCAAGCTTGGTGTTCTTTAGCCTCTCTTGTCGATTTAGAGGTAAGAAACTCAAGTTTTACCGTTTGATTTGTGAAATTGTTCTTGGGATGAATAGTGACCACTTTGTGATAGGGCTGGAATTAGGTTTGGGTTCTTTAGAAAAGTATGCTCAGGAGGCTGTTCTGATGAATATTAAACTTTGAAACATGATTTTTGATGAAGTTTGATTTTGACCCTGAGATATGTATGAGTAGAAAGAATGTTGATGAAATGGACGGTGTTATGATAGTTATGAGCCTAAGTGCCTTTACAAAAGTTATTCAGAAGGACAAATAAACGGTGAAAATGTGTTGATATATCTGTTTTAGTCATGTTGGGAAATTGTTGATATATGACCTAGGAGATCATTGAATTGAACTTATGCAGAGTCTAGGGGGACTCTAAGGTCTTGGTT
>PYAF01000284.1:1913030-1924640 GCA_007407185.1 Glycine tomentella
CTTTTAATTTTTTTTTATTGAATGTCCTAATTTTTAAGAGGATATATTATTCAAAATAAATTCAAATATTAGACATATTACCTATATTTTCTTACGTCATTTGATATTTATCGGTTAGCTTACTAGTTAATTTTACTAATCACTTTGAATTAAATTAGCTAGTTTATAAATTTTAGCTTTTTAGTTTTATAGCTCTTAGCTTATAACTTTAGTAGGCTAGTTTTATCTAACATAATAGTCATTTGTCTAAAATAAAATCATAGTAAAATTACATCGAAAAGGAATGGAACAAAATTGGTATTGCATGCTTTTATCATGTTTAAAGTCATTAGGTATATAAAATGATTTGAATGTTTAAAAGAAGGAAAGGGAAGAAGAAGAAAAATCACATATTCAACCTCTTATGCTAACAAAAAATAACATTCTAACAAATTAATATTTACTATAAAAAATGTGTAAAACTATTGTTAATCTTCACCCCCTCCTCAATTTGTTTCATGTGTGGATAAATTTTATCTCTAGTGTAAATGGTCAAATTTGATTGATACCACATCTTATTCCATAACCAACACATAACATGGGTTGTAAAAAAAAAAAAAGAAGTTTAATATCACTTTTGATTTATTATATTTAATTGTTATTTTATTTTGATTATTAAGTTTCAAAATTTTTATTTATGATGCTTTAAGTTTTTAAAATATTTTATTTTGATTATTTCTTCTAATTTTTATTAAAAATATTATCATTTTATTAACTTTTAACTTTTAAAATAATTTAATATAATGATAGTTAAAAATCCTCACCATCTTTATTTTAGTCATATTTATCACCTCATCAATATTTCCCAATCACAAACCCCAACCCTCTCTTTCTCCATCCAACACCATAGATCTCAATCCCGAAACCTTCCATCTCCTCACCTATACCATGTCGTAGTGGAAACTCATGGAGACAAAAGCAAATCACCATTGTGGCAATTCATTTTCTCTGCAGATCAAGGCACAAACGTGAGTTGGTGCTGTTTCGGGGTGTGATGACTTCATCACTTTCTCAAACCTCAATTATTTTTTAAAATTTTAAACTGTTGTTATGTTAAATTAATTATTTAAAAAATTAAAAAATACTACATTTCTTAAAAAATAAAAAAAATAAATTAAAATGAAACACTTTAAAAACTTAAAATATATTAAAATATTAAAATAAAATAATTGTCAGATAAGTAATAACCCAAAAATAAATGAATTGGCCCAAGTACTTTAACGAATCTGACCTGAGCAGAGGTTGGTTGCGAGCGAAACACAGAAAATGATACCCAGATGCTCTGTTCAGCCCCCTCAGATTCGCTCATTTCAGTTTCAGAACTTGAAGGGTCTCCGACAACTCGCCGAAACGCGTCGTTTCAAGGTCCCTCTTTCCCTTCCGCACCCCCCATAGGATTTCAACACCTCATACCCACACAATATGCTAATGTCACAGACACTATGCAGGTATGGTTGCTGGACCAGTTCGGAGTCCTCCACGATGGAAAACAACCTTACCCCGCTGCCATTTCAACCTGTAAGTTCTATTATTCAACACAACCTTTTTTAATTTTAATATTTTTTTGTGGTTCTCTTGTTACGGACCCCATCCTATGTTATGTTATGTCTTGGTTTTTCTTAGTAGAAAATATAGCTAAGACGGGTGCTAAGATGGTCATCATAAGCAACTCATCGAGACGTTCATCGGTGACTATTGAGAAAATCAAGGGTCTTGGATTTGATGCCTCTCTTTTTCTGGGTGCCATCACTAGTGGCGAACTAACTCACCAGTACTTGCAAAGGTTCTTCTTTTGTACTACAATATGTTTTCACCCCTGTTCTTTCAGTGAAACTTAGTTTTAGTCCATGAATTTTAACTTTTTTGATCGGTTTGGTAGTAGTGGTTTCCGTCTCTCCTTATGGTGAAAATCGCCTAAACCATTGTTTTTTTCTTTCTTTCTAAAGTTCAGGGACCAAATTGAGCAAAGATTAAGTATCGAGACTACTACTAATTTTTTACCGAAAGTACAAGGACTAAAAAGAATTTTTATCTTCATTTTTTTTTTATATCTCTCTTGTTTCTTTTTCATGGGGCAATAGTGACTGTTACATGACTTTGATTGAATGATCCTTCCTTTGAGTTTCTTCCAATACCCTTTTTCCTATTCGTCACCGCATAATTCATGTTTCTTTGCTACGTTTAATTGCAATCATATTATATTTTTTCTGTTGCATTTGGCGCCTTTTGCTTATGAGAACTTGTTTACTTGTGCAACATCAGTGCCCTCCTCGTGTATAAATTGTTGTGTTCTTAAGCAGGAGAGATGATCCTTGGTTTGCAGCTTTGGGAAGGTCTTGCATTCATTTCACCTGGAATGGCCGGGGAGCAATATCTCTCGAGGTCGGTAGAGTAGCTTGAATTCTGATATTCAGCCATATATTCTTGGGCCCTGTTTGGATAAACTTCTCCATTAGCATTAACATTTATAGGAGAAGAAATTAAGAAAGTAAAATAAATTGAGCTTCTCTCATAAGTTAAAACTTGAAATCTAGAAAGCTTCTATAAAAGTTAAAGTGCATCAAGTTAATTTTAACTAATGGGAGAATCTGAATTCATTTTACTTTCTTATTGTCTTCTTCTATAATGGAGTTTATCCAAACAGAGTCTTATTTATTTACTATTTCCTAAATAATATTGCTTTATGCAATATATCATGGCATGATTCTTGGAGTAATTGCTTTCTTGGAAAATTAAGGAGTAATCTGGTTTATAGTTGTATCATTTGGTCTGCTTTTAAAGGGTTCCTTTCTTCGTAACTGATTGAAGGAATTGAATAGTTTTATTTTCCCTAAACATGAGATTTGTGAGGTCTTTTTCATTTTTTGTCCAAATCAAAGTCAAATGATTTTCAATTATTAATAATATGGCAAAGATAAATGGATATAAAATATTTGAGTTAAATAATGTAAAGATGATTGCAGAGAATAATATACATCAAGGGATTCAAAATCTTACAGCATATGAATAATTTCGTGTAGGGCTTAGACTTGCGAGTCGTTGAGAATGTTGAAGAAGCTGAATTTGTTTTGGCTCATGGTACTGAAGCCTTGGGGAATGCCGATGGCAGTGCATGTTCAATGAAACTTGAAGACATGGAGAGGATATTGGAGCTTTGTGCTGCCAAAGGAATTCCTATGGTGGTAGCCAATCCAGATTATGTAACTGTTGAAGCTAGAGACTTGCGTGTGATGCCTGGTGAATTTGCTTTATCTTCTCCTTTCTCCTTTTACGCAAATCCAATAATTTAATGCCTAAATAGTAATTATAAGTGTTACTTTTTTCATCTTATGTTACAAGACAAGTTTTCTTTAGATGGCATTTCTATTAGTATCATGTCGCATGTTTGTTGATTAGGTTCCTTCTGTCCAGTTTCACCTTATACAAATATTTTGCTGTGTATTTCAAACTTATTAGGTACACTGGCAGCTAAATATGAAAAGCTTGGGGGTGAAGTAAAATGGATGGGCAAACCTGATGAGGTGATGGAACTGTTTCTGTGAATTATTAATTCCCTTTTAATAGTTGTTTTCTTTTATGTGTAATCTAAGCTTTTAGTACCTAGACTGCTTATATTTCACTCACACAATGATGCATGTGAGAATACTTTTTCTGCAATTATTAACTTGTCAATTTATTCCCCGACTGACTTTATCATCTGATGCACAATTCAAGTATAACCTAAAACTTTGTCAATTTACTAAAGTATACACAATTCAAGTATCACCTTTCAAAATTCTTGAGCAGCATGGGTAATCCCTCAAGGATTTTCTAGTTATCTGTATCTTGTTAGTACAAGTGTGCACATTGTCTATGCAATCTTAAGTTCTTAACATGCAAAAGTAAATTCACAGTTTCTAATTATCAAATAAAATTAAATGGATTAAATTATCTAAACTACTTTCCTCATAAATATCAAATTCAACATAATTCAAATCCGCAGATTTAAATTTTTCACATTATGCTAGTATTAAAAAAATTTGTCTGTTGCATTGGCATATATATCCATATTTCCTGTTCTTGACAGTGTTTGTAATAATTGAGATTTGTCAGATAATCTACAAGTCAGCCATGGCCATGGCTGGCGCAGATGTTTCTGACTGTATTGCTGTGGGTGATTCATTCCATCATGATATTAAGGGTGCTAATGCTGCTGGAATCGAATCTGTTTTTATCACTGGCGGGATTCACGCTACTGAATTTGGACTCCATGGTTTTGGGGAAGTTGCAGATTCATCTTCTGTGCAATCACTTGCCACCAAATATGAAGCTTATCCTTCTTATGTGTTGCCTGCATTCACATGGTAGATCTTCATCTCAAGGAATCTGAACCACTACAGTTATAATTGTAATCCTTTTGGTTTTGTATGATTTATTGGCCATTGATACAAATTACATACTATGTGTTGATAATTTGGTAGCTAAAACAAGCAAGATAAAAAAAGATGAGAGTATAGTGCATGCATAGTGAAGTTTTACTTTATTTTTGAAAGGTTTATTCTTTATTATTTATTTTGCAGGTAATGTGATTTTAGATAGTCTTCAATTCTTATGAAAGACTAAGGCCCTATTTGGGTTGATTATTAGTTTTGAGTTTCAAAATTTGTAAAAATGACCATTTTTTAGTTTTAGTTTTAATAAAATTAAACCAACTTTTAAAATATGATTAGTTTCAAATAAACTTATTTTAAAAGTTTCATATCGTATTAAAATTAGATTAAGAGTGATTTCGGTGGTGGTGACGACAATGATGTCAGTAGCAATGACGACAATAGAGATATCAATGGTGGTAGCTGTGATAGTGATGATGGTGGTAGTAGTGGCAGGTGGTGCTAGTAGTGGTGGCAGTAAAAAATATCATTATCAAATGTGGAAAATATGTATTTTAAAACTAAAAACTAAATTTACAAAAAAAAAATCTTGGTTTTGAAAATGAGAGTACAAGTATTTTGAAAATGAAAATAATTTTAGCTCCATTTTTGTCAAACACTTTTTGTGGTTGAAAATTGTATTTGAAAATAAAAAACCAAAAACTCAATCATCCTAAAAGGGGTCCTAATTTAAGTCTAAAATTGATTTTTATTTAAAACAAGTGAAATTCTATAAAATGTTTGTTATCTTGAAATTTTTGTTTCTTTCCTAAATGATAAGGATAAAAAAATGAGGTCAAAAGAAAATGTCATTTAGAATTTTTTTTTTGTTGAATGAAAATTGTGTACTTATTTTTGGAATAAAAACATCTAAAACATAGATAACCTTTTTTAAAAGTAAGTACCGAAATTAACTTCATTAAAAAAAATTAATTTTGCAAATGTTGATCCATATACATGCTGAATGTGTTTCGTTTATATAACCAAAGCCTTTTATTTCAAAATTAAGGGGAAAGAGTACACAACACTCCTAAAACTTTATCTATTTTATAGATACCCTTAATTTTAATTTTATCCTAATTTATTTGTAATGTTTATCCTATTAGCAAGTAGACAACATAAACTTTAATTTTGTTTCAATTAATTCTTAAACTTTATTGTCTTTGCAGAAACACCTTAAACTTTAATTTCATTATAAATTCTTAAAATTTATCCTTTTAACAAATATTTTTTTCTATCAAATTGGAGTTGAATTATTTATGTTAATGTCAATCATTCATTACACTTTTTATTCTTTTGTTACAATTCGTTTTTTCATATATTAAAATATAGTTAAAACATGAATTTAGAAGAAAAGAAAATAATAAAAAACAATAAATTTATTATGAAAATAAAACTAATAAGTGGTTAGATTCAAAATAAATAAGAGTTTAATGGTCATCCATTATTTTACACCGTTAGTATAGTCTATTTTTTTCAATAAATAATTGGTTGGGATTTTTGCTTGTTAGTTGTATAAGCTTAATTTACTACAAAAGAGGTAAATCTTAAGGATCGAGATGAAATAGAAAGTAAAGTGTTTTACATGCAAAAACAAGTAAAATTTAAGGATCAATTATGGTGACAACATTAAAATTTAAGGTATTTATTTATAAAAGGAAGTAAATTTTAATAACCAATTAAATATAGAACTAAAGATAAATAAAAAATCAATAAAAAAGTTATAGAACTAAAGTTTATGGTATTTTGTTTGAAAGAAGTTAAAGTTTAGGAGAATTAACTACTCTTTTTCCTATAGAGAATCATAATTTGTTTCTTCTAACTTTTCCATTGGATAAAATTGATTTCAGGTAGCAATTTCTCTTACTAATCAAACAAATTTTTTTTTTTCTCAATTCATTTTTAAAATATCATATCCAAATGTAAATTAACTTTATAAAATCCATTTCACCAATTTTTTTCCTAAATCAATTTTACTAAGATCAATTATGCCAACATCTAAATGGATCCATTGTCTTTAAAACTCATTGTACTCCTACAGTTGGGATTTTTGTGAGACATAATTAGTTTTAAAATCTCTAAAAATTAATAAAAACAATTATAGTCTATTGATATCCTACCGATAAAGTTGCGAGATAACTTTTCACCCTGGATGATATCAAAAAAGAAATATTGTAGTCTTCTAGAGTGGAAATTGGACTTGATGTTTCAAGATTTAGAGACTCATCCGGTTAGTTGTAGACACCCTATACGGAAGGACTTTATTTGTGTGTTCTCTCTTTATGGATTTCTTGTTTGTGGCGATGTCCTCCTTGAAGGAGAGAAAAACATCAAACAATAATTTATAAATAGTTTTAAGCATCAAATCGATTCTTGACTCATTCGAAATATTAGGTTAATAAATCATTGGTTGAACTAATAAATTAATACTTGAATCAATATAAGTAACATAAAATATGAGTATATGTATAAATTGCATCATAAATTTAATAATTAATCATAAAAATTAGTAGTAAGTTGATTTACTAAATAAATTTTAAGTTCTTAACACAATTTTTTAGTGTACCAATTTTTTGAATTTTTATTAAATTTTTATTTTTTTAAAATAATAATTAATATTGGTCTAACTAGTCTAACCAAGTTGGTTTACATGTTTAACTCGATAAGATCACTAGTTCAACCATTAAACCAATAGGATTAACTGAACAACTAATCTTATGAACAATCCAACTCAATTAGGCCTCCAATTTGTAGTCAAATCAATATGAGTTTTAAACATGGAATTTATATATCTATAATGTTGATACATAACTATTATTCTGTAATGTATGGAAATGTACATTCTAGAATAATATTATGTTTTTAACATTCAGGATAAAACACAATTTTGAACTTGCTAACATATCGGAAAGTATTTTTTAGAATACTATTTTGTGCTATAAAAATTACTTTCTGGAATATTTAAAAATATCTAGAAAAATTCAAACAAAATATTGGACCATTAAAAATCTTATATAAAGGAAAAATTGTACAGTAGTGAAGCAATTGAAGTAGAGAAAATGTATAATTGATATTGATTCTTAAATATGGATGATTCTAGAAAACAGTCTAGGCAACACCTTACAAATTTAAGATCTGATCATATATGTTGATGCATATATAAAATAAGAGACATTAATGATGTTGTGAATCAACAAAAATAAAATAAGGAAAAAAAGAAGTGGGGTAAATATACTATATTAGAGTTTGGAGGATGAAAAAATTAACACTAAAGCAAGAGATCGAGCAAGAAAGAAATAAAAAAAGATTGAAGCAAAAAATCGAAAGGAGATGGATGGAGTCAAAGAGAGAAAGGAGTGTGATCAAAGGAGAAAGAATGTGTTGTTGCTTCAGTCTTCTGTCATGAGTAAGGGTTTGAGTTTGCTTTATATATATATAGATATATACTTTTAACATGTTAAGGATTCGTTTGGTAGGAGAGAAAAGAAAATAAAAAGGAAAGAAAATACAATTAACCAAATATTTTCTTGAGAGAAAATAAAAGGAAAAATTATTTTTTAAATACAAAAATTTAAATTTTTCATTTTTCCCATTTTCTTTTCAATTCAAATTTTTTAATTTTCTTTCCTTTCCTATTTTCCTTCCATCCAATCAAATATGGGGTAACTCATTGCTTGGTTTAGTTTAGAAAGCAAATGAAAGGGGAAAAAAATACATTTCATTGATATTTTTGAAAGCCACAACTTGTTGCTTTTCATAAAAGGTGACAATCTAGAGTGCAGACAACATGATTGTAAAGGAGCCAAATAGGGTTTAGCAAGTTTAAATGTCATGCACATGCTTTGCTGATTCTAAATTTATTTAATATAAATATAAAATATTCAATTTAATTTAACTGCCTATTTAATTACATATATCCTATGTTATTGTATTGAAAATCTATAATCTATAATTATAGTAATGGAACTCATTTTTGGAGGCTGTTTTACACATTCAGTTCTACACTCATGACACAAAACTACCTTTTTCAATCCATACACTATGACACAATAATAAAATTATGGTTTGATGACTTGTTGATCATGGATTTGAATTCGAAAATAATATTGCAAGAATAAGATTGCTTATAATATCTCTCTCTTATCTTCACATATCTAAAAACCTCTACACAAAGGGATACCTATTTTTTTTAGTTTATATGTTAGTTAGTGTAACATTCAAAAGTACTACACTTCTACACTATCAGTACACAGTAAACATATTCACCAAAACAATGAAAATATGATATTAAAGTGTTGGGATCTTTGATCATTTTAAAATTATTATAATATAAATGTTTTTTTTTAGTTTAACTAATTTGTTGAATACTTTGTGTTATTTAATATAGAGAATATGAATAAAATATAATGAATAAGAATTGTGTAAATGATTTTTTTGTCTTTCTTCCTTATTATCTTAGCACTCAACTAATTTATCGAATATCTTATTTTATTTAACATAGAAAGTATAAGTAAAATTAATATCTCAAATCAATTTACTTGGACAAATTTTAACCTTTTTTATGTTGTGTATATGTAAGTTTATTAAATATAAAATATATGTAAAATATAAAACACAAGAATGAACAATTTGTGTAATGAAAGCAATTAACTAGAAAAAACTTACACTTAATTCACGTGGATGATAAATTTACTTGAAATCAAATGAACATATAATTCATTATGATAAAATAATAATTTTAATTCATTTTTATAATATTTATAATGTATTTTTTTCTTTTTCTTTTTACTTAACTAATTTTTTGAATACTTTGTCTTACTTAATATGGAGAATATGAATAAACTATTTTTTTACGGAAGAACATGAATAAAATATAACAAATGGGAATAATGTAAATGTTTTATTGGTTTATTTTTTCTTATTATCTTCTCACTTAACTAATTCATTGAATGTTTTATTTTATTTAAGATACAAAGTATAAGTAAAATTAATGTCTAAAATTATAAGTAAAATTATGGAGGTGGAGTTTTTCTTTCCTCTTCTTCTGTTAGTAAATTAAGTAAAAAATATGAAAATAATTTTTTAAGGCAAATAACAGAATTTATACTTAGTTTGTGGAGAGAAACTTTTGTTGGATACAGTGGAGCGGGAAAGAAGATCAAATCAAAGATGAAACTCTTTGCTTAAAGGATTTTAGCTTTTTACATACCATTCAATTGAAAATATTTGTAATTTGTTAAGTTATTCAAGAGGTTTATCTTGTGATCCTGCATTTGCATAAACATAATCATAATCATGCATACATGATTTAAGAAAAGCATAAAAGATTACATGTTTGCATTTAGAAAGAAATTCTCATGGTTTAAGTTTTGGAAAATGCATTTGTGCACTGCTTTAATTGATTATCAATTGTGTAATCTATTACAAAGCCATGAAGAATACTTAATCGATTACAAGAAAATCGTAATCGATTACATAAGACAAAAATACAAAACATGTCTGACTATTTTAATCGATTACCTCTCAATCGTAATCGATTATACAAACTTATTTAAATTTTGAGACTGACTGTCTTAATCGATTACATGTCGTTTTAATCGATTACTTTGTTCATAAATCTTTTCCAGATTATGCTAAGAACACTTTAATCGATTACTTTGGTTAAAATATTTGATTATGTAAAGTTTTAATCGATTACATGCAGTTAAATCTATTTTCTATAAAAAGTTGTTGTGTCTGAACATTTGCATAAATCCATAGAAATTGATTTTATGAATTACTTATTACTCCCAAAGCTTTCAAAGTCTCAGAAAAAGATTTTCTGAGTCTCACACATCTTGTTTCAAAACCCAAGAACTCATGTTTCATTGATCATAGTGTTTTGAACAAGATACTTCAAGAGTTTTTCAAAAAAGCTGCTTTCCAACATTAGTATTCATTCAATCTGAATTTGCTTGGTAAAATTCATTAATTCAATCTCTAAGGATCATAAGGTTGTATCTCTTTTGAACTCCTATTGTGAATTAACTTGTTTCTTTTAGTTGTAAGTACTAAGATCAAAGAGTTTATTTAGAGCTCTTTATGGAGTAGTGTTATCCAGAGGAAAGAACAGGACAATATTCTCTGGTTCCTTGTGATTAGAAGTCTAATAGAGTTTTAAATTTCAGTTTCTTTATCTAAGGTTGATAAAGGTAATAACTTGTAAAGCTTGTAAAGAACATATTTTGATTTAGTAGAACTCTAACCAAGGTTTGGTTGGTTTGAAAAAACTGGATGTAGTTTCTCTTGTTGAAAGGTGAACCAATATAACTCTTAGTGTTGATTACTTTCTTTTAATCTCTTCTTATCATCTTAATCTGTGATTTTTTTTTGTGAAATCTTTATTACTTAACAAGTGAAGTTTTTAGTAATTTGCTCAGTGATTTGATTGATTGAAGTATTCTTATTTTAATTGTGATAAAGATACTAAATTCATTGCTTATTTTAAAGAAATTTTTTTAAAAGACTTTGTTTTAACCAATTCACCCCCTCTTGGTTAATTGTGTGTTCGTTATTATTTTCAACATTTTGTCTAAAGATAGAAATAACATATAAAATATGAAATTTATTTTTAAAGCAAGTAAGAAAATCTATAATTTATGGGGAGGAATATTTTAACTAAAAGATAGAAATTATATATTCAAATATAAAATATGAAGATTTTTTTTCCTTATCTTACTCTTCTAATTCATTAGAGAAAAGATATCTTAATTAATATGGAGTTCGATCGGGGACAAGTAAAGCATAGTTAGAACTTAAGGATTGAAATAGAGGATTATCTTAAAGATGATTTTACTTTAAAGTAAGTAACAAAAACTGATACTTAATTTAAGGAGAGTAACTTTTTTACTAAAGATAAAAAATATAAAATATAAAGATGATTTTTTAAAATCAATTAAGAATATCAATATTGAATATAAAATAGTAATTACATAGAAAAATAAAATATAATTTTTTTCTAAAGCAAGTAAAAAGAATCAATTAATTTATAGGGAGAAACTTTTCTGCTAATGAGAAATTATGTATAAAATATGAAGATGATTTTTTAAAGCAAATAACAAAAAATATACTTAATTTATGGGAGGAACTATTTTTTTTACTAAAGATAAAAATTATATATTTT
>PYAF01000284.1:1930010-1981479 GCA_007407185.1 Glycine tomentella
AAAGATATTACCATATACAAAAAAAATCAACATATAACTTTATTAATGAGTATTTAAAAAAACAATAAATAAAGAGCATTAATGCACTTTACTAAATAATCCTAATCATTAGAAAATAAACATTAATTATTACATCTTTAGTAAATTTTTTATTTCTTAAATAGCACTTGCAACTCATCAAATAAAAATTATGATAAAAGGAAAGTATTGGTGAAAGACAATGTTTAAGCAAATAAGCATGTGCAATATTTTTTTTATGATAAGGAATTAAGGATGTACAATAGAAGAAAAAAAAATACAAAGATAGCCCGATAACCTGATTTAGTGAAGAATGTTAATCTATGATAAAGTAGTAAATTAAGATTCAAATCTTTATTATTATAAAATGATGTTTATACTTTATATATCTTACTAGGATCCATCTAAGTAGTGAGAGATTTACATAGTTTACAGAAGATTTTTTTTGTTTTAAATTTTGTTGCTGTTATTATACATTTATACGATAATAAAAAAAGAAATATTCACATTTAATTTAATGTTTAACTATGTGTAGAAAAAATATAAGATAAAGAAAATGGGAAATTTGAGAAGAAAAATAAATGAATAAAACAAAAAAAGGTTGACAGAGGAAAGAGATGACAGTTTTTACAGAAGTTAGGAGAGAGAGAGAGGAAGAAGAGAGAGAGAGTACAGATCTGTTTGACCAAAACCCTTCACAACACACAAATCAGGTTCCATTCTGCTTCTTCTCTAATCCTATTTTTCCATAACACCATCACCGATTCATAGCATCACCATCAACACCATCATCATCATAAAACATTTTCATATAAATAAAATATATTCATTCATTCATTCACATAATAATCATTAACTGTCATTCTCTCTCTCTCTCTCTCTCTCTCAATTTTAGACAGACAAAAGGAAGAAGGAAAGAAGAGAACAACAGAGCAATGGAAGGAGGAGGAGCTGCTCCGCCGGCCGACACTATGATGTCCGACGCGGCGCCACCGCCGCCGCAGCCTCCGATGGCGATGGGAATCGAGAATATTCCGGCGACGCTTAGCCACGGTGGCAGGTTCATCCAATACAACATATTCGGCAACATATTCGAAGTCACCGCCAAATACAAGCCTCCCATCATGCCCATCGGAAAAGGCGCATACGGCATCGTTTGGTACTCGCTTACCCTTTTTCCCTTTCCCCCTTCGAATCAAATCCAACCCCAAGTTCGCTTTTTTTCTTTTTCGAATTTGTCGCATGTTTTTTTTTTTTTTTTTGGAAATTTTAAGGAAAAAATGTTTGTTTTTTCTTTTGGGAATGGAAGATGGAAATTTTTTGGGTTTGTTTTTTATTGTTGTGTGTGTGAACAGCTCGGCTTTGAACTCGGAGACGAATGAGCACGTTGCCATCAAGAAGATTGCGAATGCATTTGACAACAAGATTGATGCAAAGAGGACCCTCCGTGAAATCAAGCTGCTTCGTCACATGGATCATGAAAACGTTAGTGAGTGATGCTAAATGATGATGATGTTTGCATTTTTAGTGTTGTTCATTTGGTTTGGTTTTGTGTTAACTGAA
Organism: Glycine tomentella; assembly: GCA_007407185.1. Taxonomy (NCBI): domain Eukaryota; kingdom Viridiplantae; phylum Streptophyta; class Magnoliopsida; order Fabales; family Fabaceae; genus Glycine; species Glycine tomentella. The sequence goes on from PYAF01000284.1 coordinate 1,931,592, forward strand.
TCTCAATCTCTTCTCTGTTGTGTGGTGTAATTGTCTGTTGCACTTTAGATCCTCTGATTTATGTGTGAAGGCTTCAAATTCAAAGGCCATTTTGTTCGTACAGTGCGTTTGTTTGTTCCTTTTCAGCTGTGAAACACTTTGAGTTTGTGGGAGTGAATAATGATTGCTGCTCAATGATGGGGGGTGTAAACATTGTAGGAGACATCGAGACCAAAATGCTGCACCTGTGTTAGTTTTATGTGGCATACTTGCATTAGGTTACTGGTAAAGAACTTATTAAGGGCGACAATAAGTTGCCAAGTTGCAAGATGGTAATTCTTAACGTTTTAAGGGCACGGTGGAGCTGTGTACGAGAGGAAAATTGTTTTTTGTTTTTGTTTGATACTCTTGGCGCAATGTTTTTGATTAGTTTGTCGCCCTATCATGAATCTTGATTCGGTTCTTTTCCATTTCTGTCCTGTATTAATTAATGAATGCATTTTTTATTTTCTTAAATTGATTTGGCATTTGGTTATTTATGCTTTGCTAAGATACATGTTACATGTGTTACTTGTTTTTTTCGTGACACGGAGGTGCTTTTCTGTGTTACGGTTAAAAACGTTGCACTTACTGCAGGGCTGCTTCTTTTTGTCTTGTTGTAGTTCCGATAACGAACAAAAAGGTTTTCATCCTTAGGTCATTTAAAGCCTACAGAAATCATATATATTTATTTGTGGGGCAAATATGGGGAGAGGGGGTGCCCAAATAACTTTGTGATGGAATCTACCACAACTTCAGAGCATCAGGAAAAATTCTTACATTTTTTTGCCTATTGTAATTATTGTCTAGGTGGTTGCAATCAGGGATATAGTGCCACCACCTCAAAGGGAGATATTCAATGATGTTTACATTGCATATGAGTTGATGGACACTGACCTTCACCAAATCATTCGTTCAAATCAAGCATTATCAGAGGAGCACTGTCAGGTACGTATTCTTAAAATGAAGTATAAAATTAAGATGCCTCAGGAGAAATTTCTCTTTTCTTGCTCCTTTTTCTTGTCTTTACCTTTACCTTTACCATCACCTTCACCAAACCTGCTCAATGCTTTTTCTCACATCCTAATCCTATTACAGTAATACTGTAAATTGAGATACTAGGTAATAGGAGTTTTTAAGTTTCATCTTTCATGACTTGAGGAAAGGATTCGATAATTGTCTCATTTTTTATTTTGTTTGCAGAGTTTATTTTATCTTATCCTTGACACCAATCATTTTTCTTGGCACAGTATTTTCTGTATCAAATCCTCCGTGGGTTGAAGTACATACATTCTGCCAATGTTCTGCATAGGGACTTAAAACCTAGCAACCTTCTCCTGAATGCCAACTGCGACTTAAAAATTTGTGATTTTGGACTGGCTCGTGTCACCTCTGAAACTGATTTTATGACTGAATATGTTGTTACAAGATGGTACCGTGCACCAGAGCTTCTGTTGAACTCTTCTGACTACACTGCAGCAATTGATGTATGGTCTGTTGGTTGTATTTTCATGGAACTGATGGATCGAAAGCCTTTGTTTCCTGGCAGAGATCACGTGCATCAGTTGCGTCTACTTATGGAGGTAACTTATTTACAATTCTTCATTATTTGAAGAAGTTCAAAAATTATTGATTCACATTTGTTTTTATGGTTGAAAGATTAACCTGCCAGACTTGGAACTAACGCATTATTAAAGCGAATTGAAATTCTATGGCAGGGTCATTCTGGAGTATAATTCAGGTTAAGTTTCATTATATTATGTGCATACTTGAGTAAAGTCAGACACTTAAACCAAAATGATGAAATTCATTCCAAAATCTGCACTTGCTTTGCTTTTTTCTTTTCTAACCTTGTGATCTATGTAGTTCATCTTTGATGACAGTCTGCATTGAAATCAATATATAACAGATATGCTTCCTACTTTACAGCTGATTGGCACCCCATCAGAGGCTGATTTGGGGTTTCTGAATGAAAATGCTAAGAGATACATTAGGCAACTGCCCCTTTACCGCCGTCAATCTTTCCAGGAAAAGTTTCCACATGTCCATCCTGAAGCTATAGATCTTGTTGAAAAAATGTTAACTTTTGATCCTAGAAAAAGGATTACTGGTAAGATTTCATTGCTTGAGGCTCTGTATTCTAACGGTTAATGATGATATAATAATATCAATGTGTACTTTTCAATTTTATGCTTTTTGACACCACAAATACTTGTTAAAAGTCACCTTTTCAAATCATCAATCATTAGCTGACAATTTGCATCTACCTAGCCACACTTTTAGTTTTGCTGTTGAGATGCTACATCGATTGATTTTTATATTATATTTCTTTCAGAAATTGTTTGTGCATGATTTTATCTGTCAACTTTTTCTATCGACATGCCACATTGCAAAGCTATTGCTTTTCTTACATTTGGCTAAGCTTATTGACTAATATGGTGTGACTTCTGTTTAGTCGGGTAGGCTTTGTACACTAGTATTTGCATGCTCACAACTTACAAATTCAGTTTATAATACTATTTCAATATGTAGGAGTAGTTTTCATAGCTTCAATGAGTGTTTTGGAAATGGCTAACTTAGGGCCAGTTTGGTTTGTGAAAATGTTTTGTTTTCATTTTCTTTTTCATTGGCAATAACAAAATTGCCCCCTATTTTACCCTGGTTCCTGTTTTCAAGATTTGTACAGGAAATGGTGAAAACATTTTGTTGTGTTATTATCGCCATTACAAATCTTTGAATCAAGAAAGAAAAGTGAAAATAATGTAGCTTTTTGTAATTATTAAGGGAAATAGAAAACATGTTCACAAACTAAATGCACCCTTATAAAGCACATTAGTTTTGTAAACTGATCAATATATATTGAATATTGATTTCTTCAACTGAAAATTTTGTTTTTCTCCTCACTTTTTTTTTCTTAATTTTATTTTAAGTTATTAACTATGATTTTGCAATCCAAGAAAATAGAAACTAGAACACAAATTTTCAAGTAATTAATATTGAAACGAGAACCAACTTTTATCTGGTTGGTTAACTTTACATAGTTTTGCTATGGAAAGTAAAAAAAAGAATGTTCATTGATTCTCAGCTACAATGAGATTTTGTTTGGAGCATAGTAGTTAAATTCCCACAATTTCTTGCACATAATTGTAAGTTGCCGACCTTCAAGATTTTGGCCAAAGGAAACCTTGCTAGGAACTTCCTTCTTGTCTTCTTTTTTATTCAAATTTCCTTCCATCTTAGGAATTTGGCCCGATTGAAAAGCCATTTGCTTCTCAATTTTCTGGTAGGTTAATGGGAATCAAGCAGGACAGAAGCAGAGGAGAGGGTGGAAACCTTTGAGAAAGCCAATCTCAGACTGAGTTGTTTCTTGACATCTCTTGATCATGTCAATTTCTTCCCAGCACTTCACCCAATCTAATGGATTAAATTCTCTCCCTATCCTTGCTAAACTAAAAAACCACTTCCTAGTCGCACTTTCAAGTCAATAATTATTTTTTATTTCCAATTATAATTGAAAAATACTGGAAAATGTCAGGATTAACCTGTAAATGAGATGCCAAATCTGTGTAATTGAGGTTTGGCACTGTTCCGTTTGTTGCTTTACTTTGTACTAGTGCTTACATTCCTTCCTTGGCGTTGTTTTGCAGTTGAAGATGCACTGGCGCATCCGTACTTGACATCTCTGCATGACATCAGTGATGAACCTGTGTGCATGACTCCCTTCAGCTTTGACTTTGAACAACATGCTTTGACTGAGGAACAGATGAAAGAACTGATATACCGAGAGGCTCTAGCATTTAACCTCGAGTATCAGCAGTAGTGATAGACTTGTTATCATTGGATTTGGATCGTGTGATGTCTTTGTCCATAGATCAAGAGATTTCGTTGTGTATATATATCTATCATCTGAAACCAGGTGATCTTGGAGTTGAATTATTTCCATCAGAGGCATGATTGGTAGACTGGAACAATCATAAGGTATTTGCATTGGCTTATTTGCTTCATATTATTGTCCAATTCATTGGCTACAGCCAATTGATAAATCTTTTCTTGGTCTCAAATTTGTGCTTTTATGGATTTGAAGTTCTCTCTCTCTCTCTCTCAACCATAACGATCTTAAAAGGTTATTTGTTCTGCTTACATGTATAAATTTGTCAAAAAAAAAAAAACTACGTATTTCTCGGAGGCTCCACGTTATGTGTAGGTAAGGGAAAGACATATTATATGTAGTCTTATCCTTGCATATGAAAAAAAAGTTGTTTTCGGATTCGAATCCATGATCAATAAGTTATCAAGATATAATTTTACCGTTGTGTCAGAACTCGTCCTCACATGTATAAATTTGTCAACACAAAAAAAATCTTAAACAATTAAAAATTAGTGTAACCGACAAAGTAAAAAGGAATGGTGGTTTATGGTTCCACTAGGAAAAATTAAAAAAAGAAAGCAATCCAATGAAAAGATTGATCCACAAGTTGGGATATGAAGTTAGTAGGTTGTTCTATGATTTTCACTGGTTGAACCTCTAGGGAGATTTTAAGCTTAGACCTTGATTGATATGGAGATCAGTTTGGTGATTGAGCAACCATTATTTAAAATGTTTTTTTTGTCATTGATCTTTCGATGACATTGTTGATTGATTATAGAAATATGTCATTGAGAACACCGTCAGAGCCGAAGTTAGAAACTTGAGGTGTTGAGGTTAAACTTTTGGGGTTGAACCATTTCCATCAATCAACCTTGATTGACTTTGTCAAATTCAGTTCAATTACCTACTGCCATCTCATAATGAAGGTTTCAGGGTTAAAATACTATGAAAAATGGTTTATGGACACTAGTTCATAAAAAGGAAAGAAGTATAAATGTGATGGTGATATAACACGTTAAAAGATAGGAAAAAAAATGAAAGGTGATTTTATATATATTGCATATATTGCGGATGTCATCTATCATTACTCAAATACTACTATATCACCAACCAGGCATATCATAAAAATAAAATAAAATAAAATAAAAACAAAACTAGGCAGAGGTTCTCAAATCTCAACCCCAAGAAATTGGTGCCCCACGTATTATACACATTGAATAAGCAGTATTTTCAAAACTTGACCAGTCTCTAGTTGGTAAAGACTAAAGACCTTTAAGTTAGTAAAGACACTTAGTTTTTATTTTTTAGTTGACTTCTTAGTAAAGAGTAAAGCCCAGTCTCTAGTTGACTTCTTAGTTTTTAGTTCAACATTGATGGAATCAGAGTCAAGCAATCAATAACATTTTTAATATTATTTACAAATAATATAAATTTCATTAGCAAATATCATATTGTACATCTTTGAAAAAATTAAACAATAAAAATGAAATGTAAATTTCATTTATAAACTCGTTTGTTTTGAAAATATTTTAGAATTAAACTTTAATAAAATTTTTAAAAACAGTAATCTTAAAAAAAAAAGTGATTCAAATCAATTTTCTTATTAAATTTGACTGTTATGTTATCAGGTCGACTAATTATTTTCCAACTATTTTATTTCCCTAATTTCCTGGATATTTTAACCAAGTGACCTGATTTGTTTCCGTCCAACCAGTGGAATTGACTAATCCAGTCTAATTTTAAAAACAATGAAAATAATCACATCTTGAGGAAAAAACGAAGCACGTATAGAATAATCAACCATTGCAAATTAGTGCTATATTCCCTTCGTTTTCCTTCAGTGCGTACACACCCAGTCTATTTCCTTTTTCGTCTTAATGTTCCGTTAAAATTCATAGACGTCAAAACTCAATAGCCGAGGCATCTCACACACACAGATTAATCCAAGAGAAAACAATCTTTTTGAAAGAGAATACAAAATGACATAAACTTACAAATTCTGTAAAAGAATACGTGTTGATCATAAAAGTCAAGCTTGCCATAATTTACTATTTGCATAAAATAATTCTTTTTATGTTACACGAGCAAGTATTCAAGCACTATTCACTCTTGATGTTCCCAAAGAATCTTGAAAGACGAACTGGACCCTCGTCTTCACTATCCCTTCCAGCATCCTTGCTTCTTGACTTGGACTTCGTTTCCTTCTTTGATCTCTTGGACCTGGACTTGGATCTTCTTGACCCTCTTTCTTCTTCATCGCTACTGGAAGAGTCTGAGGATGACGAAGAAGAGCTAGATGCAGAAGATCTTCTTGAATGCTACAAAAGTAGAGATAATGAGAGGATGCATAAAAAAATTTACATTCATAATAAACGGATAAATCAAGTGTCAATCAACATTGTTTGGCTCATTGGCTCAAGATAAAACCAAAGTCAGGTAATTTAACATACATAAAGCTGTTTAATGCAAAATAACAAATAACCCAAGAATAGATACAGATCAATTAAAAACAATGATTTTGATCACTTCCAAAATAAATTGTTTTTAACCAATGACTTGAGTCAGACACCCTTAGATAAGTTAATGTTAAGGCATAGTCATCAGTGTAAAGTAAACGGTTGGGAAGAATAGGAATACTTTAAATCCATTAAACTTCAAAAGAAGAAAAGAGAAGAGTAAAAAACCTGACATTTTGAAGGGGAAGCAACAATGTAACACCAATTTCTTTCAACCAAAAATAATCATTTTCATCATAACCTTCAGTCCAAACCTCAAGGTGATAAAGATATTACAAAAGGTATATTCCAACCAAACCCCTTGATGTTTCAGTCATTTTCAATTTTTATAAATAAAAGATTATTTTGTAACACAATCTTCTTCAAGTGTGGGTTCTATGTCACATGAGAAGTACTCCTTAGAAAAAAGGTCACATAGCTTATGAGCTTGCTTGACTCACTTCCAGTACTATGGATCACTGAAAACATCTGGGTATTATTTGTATTTATCCTAAAAAATTTAAAACAAAAGACACAAAAGCCTCAAAATCTCCAACATGATTGCAAACATCTAACACCTACGCTATATTTAGTCCAAAAGCATGGTTGCTGAAAACTGAAAGCAGACAGTTACTAGTTCTTAGTTAAAGAAGTTAAAGAGATAGATACACTATTATTCAATTTGCAAACAAAAACATCAAATTTAACATGAAGCTTTTCATTTTATCTCTGGAAAAACATAAATGTCTTAGAAATTAAAAAAGCACCTTTCTCTTTCTGCTGCTGTGCTTCCTCGAAATTTTGTCCCTCTTATCTGCAAGTTAGAATATGCAGTCTCATTAGAAGCTGGGATCAGGAAAAGTGCTAGCAGAACAAACCCAGTTTTGGCAACTTTACCACACATACCTTTCGCATGTTTAGACTTACTACTAGAGTGATTTCTTCCTTGGGAAAGCTTACGAGCCCTTTCAGCATCTAGTTGAGCTCTGTACTCTCTCATCATCCTATCTGCATCTGCTTCCAACTCCCCTTTTCTTAATTCTTCTTCCTAGTAAATAAAATACAAATAAAGTCAAATGTATGATATAGTGGACAAACACTAGTTAAAACACTGCTATTGCCCTAGAAATTTGACACATGGAATAACAAGCATTGATATTTAGGGAATAACTAGTAAACTAGGGGGAAGAATGCAAATCCAGAATGTTAGCCACACAACAAAGAAGCTATAATAAAAAATCTACCTAGGGAATGAGCACTATCTGAAATGGCTTTTGGGGGACTAGGGAGGTAGTGACTTAAACATTCATATATAAAAAGCATATAAGATTGTACCTGATGGCCCCTTAATTAGTTAATGAGAAAGATAAAAAATTCTTAGCTGCTGGATTGCAAGTGTCCTTAATGATTGCTTTCCCAGTGGCTAGAGTAAAGCTAGCTACAAATGCTTGCTCTTATGGTGTGGCCAAATGACAAAGACCTCCCTCTTTATTTTCAACATTACAGTCACCTCTCTGTACTGTTTATCATCACATGACAATGACCTGCCTTGCTCATTAACGCTGTTAATGTAGACACAACTGAAAGTCAACTGTGGCCAGTTGTACCTAGAATTAATCAATTTTCCTTGTAAAATTATACATTTCTGACAGCAGTAGTGATTTGGGAAAAAAGGATTGAGAACAGACAATATAAGAGACTTGAATCTATGTTCAACAGAAAAGTTTTAAGTAAAACTAGTTGATTTGCCTACAACCGGTCTCCACATTTTCTGCTAAAGCCAAACTCAGATCCAACTTGGTTGAAAGGGTAGCCATTGCCATATGAAATTAAAAAGCAGGGGAGTGTCATATGACATCTTTGAGGAGGTTACTTGAATTTTTCCTTAAAAAAAGTTAGCAGGTCTAACAATGATCCATAATAAGAGGGTTACTTAATAAATAGTAAAGAAGACAACTATGATATAAAAAAAAAAAACAAGCAGTCTGTCATTCGGTCATATAAAAGAGAAAAATAAATGTTTCATAAACGAGAGAAAAATATAATATTCTCATACCCTTTAATTAGTTGAAATGGACAAATCCCCAACGGAAACAAAAAGAAGAAAAAAAATAACTTCTAATGATATATATATATATATATATATATATATATATATCATATTTATAGGAGTAAAATAAATACACGTATGAATTATATTTTCTTAATAATGTTTTTCAAGTTATATATTTTTAATTTTAAGTAAAAAAATTAATTTTGTAAGAAAAATTCATAAGATTATAATCTCTAAAACATTTTATCATAATTTTATCATAATATATATAGAAATATTTAACAATTTGTAATAAGTTTTTCAGTTGTGAAAATATATAACACTTTTAAGTAAAAGAACTATATTCAACCGCCACAATGAGGCAATGTTAGTTTTTATATCAGCACATAAGCACAATATAACCATTTTACTACAATGAGGAATGAACAGTTACTGAAAAAATGAGTACTTGTTGTACATGGACAAACATTGAGGGGTTTTTCAACAAAATCTAATTATATTAGAAACATGAAATGATGAAATGAAAATGAGAAGGAAATAAAAAAATAATCGAATTTCTTTAAGAGAATGGGCCAAACTTAAGACGCAATTTAGGACTGATCTGATCTGAAATCTAGAGTAGAGCATATGGAATGATGACATAATAAACAACCCTCAAATTCACAGCATGGTGCAAGAGGATGTGTGTAATAATGTAAGTATGTTCTAGACAGTAGACAATAAATATAAATAGAGAGATAGTAATGCATAGATACTAAAAACAATGATATAATTGAAGCACAATTTAAACCAAAATAGACATGAATTCAAATAATAAAAAGGCAATAGAATATGTAGCTTGGCTAAGATTGAGCTGCAAACAGAATCAATGGAATTTTTTTCAATCAATTAATTCTGATTAAGAAGTACAGTGGAGAGAGAACATCAAGGATTTCAGAACATTACCTTTTGCTTCTTTTTGTACTCTTCCCAGGTAATCGTGTGAGAGGTGTTAAGGCTAGCCAAACGAGCTGCATGCCATTCTGGTGAATGAAATGAACCATCCACCTGCGACAGTCCTCATCAATATCGGTCCAGGGTAAAAAAAGAAAGGGATGCAGCATTCAATCATTATAAAGCACTTTGATCCTATAGTATAATATACAAGAAGCCAATTACGAAGACCATAGTAGCATGTGTCCCCTTCAAACAAAATTCATACACCTTAGTGATGAAATTCTCCACCAGAACATCCATAATAGTTATGGAAGATTTTTGGATAACAGAACATCCATGTGTATCAATTGTTAATTCATTGTTCACTTAGTATCCAGGTTTTAAAAAACAGTCCGTGAAGCTGCAACATCAAGGTTTGTGAAGTGTACGGGAGTACAATGCAGCCTTCGGTTGCATTTGTTCGCAATTTCCTGCAATACTAAGGAAAGCAGCAATAATGCGAATGCTGCCGCAATGTAAAACCTTGAACATAGTATTGAGATGGTTCACTTCCATTGACAACTAAATTTTTTAGGAAATAAATTAAACTTAAAAAGCAGAAAAAAATGGTTCTGATTCAAGCTAGGGATTAAAGAATCACAGCACAAGTTATCTTTTCCAAGCAAACTTTAAGATGCTTGCTTTAAGACAACACACTAAACTCTTCCACCCCACAATTCATTTCAGCTGTATTTTAGGAACAATGCTTTAAAATCGAAGTGTTCCCAATTAAATAAGAGTTAGCAATGTCTTGAAATTAAGATTGAGGCTAGAAATCGCATCATCCCGCAACTCACAAAGTGATGTAATTTGAGATTGTCAAGTGTTAGCGATGAAAATTAATTCCAGAATACCGTAAATTGCGTGCCAAACTCAGTCCAAGAGTGTAAAATCCAGCACGAACACATTTATAATCACGTGCGAAACTCTCCATCAGAAATGTTTTGGGGTTATGCAACGCGAAGAGAGATCCGCGATGCGGGGAAAGAGTAAAAAAGCGCGAGGAGACAGAGAATAGGGGAAATGAAATGAAATGAGAAATGGTAGGTTAGGGTTAGGGTTAGTATGAAAGGGTACAAACCATGCCGTCTTCAACCTCGTCGGGGCCGGCGGAGGCGCCGCCGAGCCTGGCTCTCTGCATAGCTTTGTAGGCTTGGTTTTTCCCCATCCTTATTCTGCAAATTTGATTCGCTAAACACAAATTCGCTATATGATCATGCAGATTGAAAGCACCACACACACTCCACAGGAGTTGGACCTCGAAATTAGATAAGGTATTGAATTTCCAAATCTCGCAGCGTAGCGTAGCTCCTTCGCTGTCTTCGTTCGTTCGTTTGTTTGTTTGTTTGGTTCCACCTTTATCATCCTCTTTCTGATTCTCAGATGCAGAAACCACATTTGGGCCTTAACCTTGTCTGAAACTCAATGCAGGGCATTGCTATTAACACTATCACTTTTGCTAATAGCACTGCCCACGTGGGTGCATTTTACTCAGTCCAAAACTGCCTCCTGAAAAATTGCACAACAGAATTATGTTTCCGTTGTGCAATTCGGAGGTGAAAAAAATACACAACAGAAACATAATTCCACTGTTCAATTTTCATCACCTTCAAATAACACAACAAAATCATTATTCCGTTTTTATAATTTTACTTTAGCCTCGATTATTCAGAAAAAGGAAAAGAAAGGCGTAGGTATAATGACTTGAACTATTATAATGATTTTAAAAACCACTACAAATCTTTTTTTCAATAGACACTATGTCACTTGACAAAGAAATCATAACGACAAAGATTTAAAATAAAATTTTTAACGAATTCAATCCCTAAACAAAAGATTACACAATTTTTCTTGAATTAGATTTTCTTAAAATAATGGTGCACTTCTTAATTCTAATGTTATATTATTTTTATATTAATCTTTATTTATATTTATCATTTATTTAAAATATATTATATGTAAGGGGTGCTAACATACACCCACTCAAAAAGTAGAAGGTGTATATTAGCATTTTGCACCTTTTCACTTAGACTAAAAAAACCATTTATTCATTATTTTATATCAACATGAATTAAAGGGTTGTTAAGTAATTGTAATTTTACTTTGTTTTGTTTTAATTTTAAAAACATGAATTACTCATTTTCTCTTTTTCACGTTTCTCTCTCTTTCCAAATTTTATTCACGGTTCACACTTTCATCTTCTCCCAATCATCATCGGTGAAGTTTGATAGTTGATGCCTTCTATAAATCTTAGAGACCCTATTCTCTTGACTGGAAGTAAGCGGATTAGCCTACGATATGACATTTCGTGCATAGAGAAAAGTTTATAAGTTTATTTTCATATGAGCTCAATTGCAAATTCAATATCCTTAATCTTTGTGAGCAATTAAATTTAGTTATATGAAATTGATGTTTTTTTTTTTGTCCCAAAGGCATATTGCAAAAGTTCAATGATGTGCTAATTGCAAATCAAGTTTTAGAAGAAAAATCCATTTTTTTCTGTACTTGTCAGGCCTAAGACCAGGAAAAAGAACTACATAGCAATGATCTTAGGAGTTTCAACTCCCATACAATCTAACAGCAGCAGTTGCCTTAAAAAGGTTGGGAGATGGCTTGAAAACAACAAAATCTTCCTCCATCCACAAGCATGGTTAGCCAAAGCATCAGCACGATGGTTAGCCTCCCTATAAAAATGAGAGAAACTAACATTCCCATGTTGATAAAAAAGCTTTCTAATAGCCCTTATAAGCCTCCAACTCGAAACAACACCATGATTAATTCCATTAATGTTGGCCACAACAACTTGAGATTCCACTTGAACATCCACCTTCCTCCACCCTTCAAGCACAGCTTGAGACAATCCCACATAAAACACCCCAAAGTTCTGCAAGAAAAGCTGAGCAATTCCCTACTAGCTGAAACCACCATGTCAATTGCCTGAATCATCACGGAATAAACCACCACACCCTGCCACTTGGTTTTGACTCTTGAAAGGACCATCAATATCCAAACACTTACTCCCATGACTAGGTGACACTCATCTAATCACAACTGAATATCTAGATCTTAAAGTTGTATTGATGTAACTTCTCATTTCTTTCCCATATATATTAGCTTGCCTAGTTACAAATTCCCAAGGCTTATGCACAACTACAAAATTAGCATTATGAAGGTATTGATTCCTCCACATCCATAAGTAATAACAACCATAGGTCTAGATTCTCTTCCAAATCTCAATATCCAAATTATTCATAGTAGTAGACAAGTTGAGATAAATCCAATCACTCAAATCAAAGGTAAAGAAAGTACCCTTTTTGAGAGCATCTACTAGGTGATACCAAAGCTAAGAATCAATCGGACAATCCGTCATAACATGTAACGCAGTCTCAGCAACATTGTCACAATGTTGGCAGAAAGGAGGAGAACCATCCCATCTAGAAGTTCTCGTACGAGTCAGAAGTTTATCATGCTTCAATTGCCAAATGTAAACTCCCATCTTCTCCGGCACATTAAGCTTCCAAATAGTCTTCCAATTACCTCTCCAACAAGTTGGTGATAATTTTGCAACCTCTCATAGGCACTAACAATAGTGAAATTCCCAAGTCTATTACCGGGCCACATTCTCTTATCTTGACCTTCTTGAATGTCAGGGGGGAGAATAGTCCTAATTCTCCACATAATGTTTATTGACAAGATAGGTGCCACCAAATCAAGATTCCAATCACCATTATCTTTCATTAGATTATTGACCGTTGCATTCTCTAGGAACTCAAGGATAGAAATGCTCAAATCCTCTAACTTTAAATTAGTGCCAATCCATCTATCTCTCTAGATGTTGATAGAAGTTTCATTCCTAATCAACTAGAAGTCATTGTCAAGAATGTAAGGCCAAATCTTCTCTAAGAATTTCCACAAACTAGAATTTGTAATGCCCAAATAGGAACCTAGAGAGTTAAACTCCTTATATCCACTAGTCAATACTAGCTCACGACGCATATTAGCCTCAACATTTTTGGAGAAGTAAATAATTAGTTTTTAGTGCTAACCTCTTGTCTAGATAACTGGCAAAACCTATGCAAAATGTTTTTTAAACGCATCATTTGCCCCATGCTAGCTTGCCCACACAAAATGAGATCATCTGCGAACATTAAATGAGAAATCCACTGCTTTGATCTTCCCATTTTCAGAGGTTTCAACTTCCCTCGTCAACCGCCTTGGAAATCATATTAGATAATTTGCCCATCCCCATCACAAAAAGATATGGCGACAGGGAGTCGCCTTGGTATAATCCCCTAGCTGGGGCAAACATGGTAGATCTGTTGCCATTCCAAAGAACATTAGTGGTCACTGAAGAGATGTAATTCATAATGATACTTTTTAACCCATGCGGAATGGCAGTTTCATCCAATATTTTGGCCACAAAAGACCATTGCATTCAGCCATAGGATTAAGAGAGATAAACCTTAATGATAAAATAACATGTTTGGCCACACATTTGTCTTAAACTATGCATCATCTCCTTGTCAACAACTACATTTTCACGAACACTTCGAGTAGGAATGAAACCATGTTGAGGAAATATGATGGAAGACATAATCATTTTTTGCCTATTCAAAATCAACTTGGTCAGAATCTTATACATAGTATTGCATAAAGAAATGGGACAAAATTGACTCACAAACTCCGGCTTATCTACTTTTGGATTTAAACAAATATTAGTCTCATTAATTTGTTTAATATCCATAGGGGAATTCCACCAATGAAGAATAGTTTTGAATAGTTTTCCTCGAATAATATCCCAGGCATTTTGATAAAAACCTGAAGGAAAACCATCTGGCCATGGAGCTTTCCAGGGATGCATATTAAGCAAGGCTTTCTTCACTTCTTCCAAAGAAGGCTGGGCAACTAGATCCTCGTAATCAAAGCCTTCAATTCTTTTGTATTCAGTCAAATCACCTTCCACACTTTCCTCCAAAATATTTGACTTCGAGAACAACTCATGATAAAACTTATTCACATGTCTCATAATCCTATCGTCCCTATCTAGTCAATGTCTATCCTTGTCTTAGATCATATAAGTTATATTTTTGCAACTTCTATTCATTTTTTTGAGGTGATAGTAGCGGGTGTTACGATCCCCATCCACTAACCACTTAGCTTTAGATATTTGGAACCATTTCAATTCCTCTTGATACAACACCACTAAAAGCTAAGCTTGAAGCAAATGCTCCAGATTAGATAAAAAAAAAAGGGATTACACTACCCCTTATACATATTTCTATGAATGCCTCTAATTCTAGCCATTAACATCTTCTTATTTTTTGAATTCCCCCTAAAACATACTTTTTCCAAACATTCAACCTAGATTTAAGATTGGAAATATTAGGAAGGAAGCTATGATTTCTTTGCCAAGAAGCAATTATAATCTCTCTATAAGAAAGATGCGTTAACCAGGCACAAGCAAACCAAAACAGTTTCATACAATTCTCATTATATCGACCATGCAGAGATATAAGAATAAGATGGTGACAAGAGAATTCCACCCTAGGAAGCACTCTAACCATAACTTTAGGAAACCTGATTCGTCAAGCATCATTGCACATAGCCCTATTGAGTCTCTCAAAAATCCTTTGAAGATCATTGTGCTTTGGGCCTCTCCAAGTGAACTGAGGCCCAATAGCCCCAAGATCTAAGAGCTTATTGTCGTCTATCTTCTTCTTAAAAGTTTGACACTTCCTATCAGATGGTGGAGCACCACTTTTTTTCTCCTTATGAGACATGATATCAATAAAGTCCCCTACAATCAACTAGCTATCATTCATGTTTGAGCTTAATAGATTAATAGAATTCCAGAAAACCTCCCACTGGGCTTCATTTGGGCTTGCATAAACAAGAGTAAAAAAACCATTGTTGGCCATCTTACATCTTGACTTTCAAATACATGAATTGAAAATGGTCAGTCTCCACCACAACCTCCACCTTATTGTGCTTCCAAGCAACTATTATGCCACCTAAATAGCCTTGTCCCTCCCCAAACACGTAATCCTCATAACCCAACAGATTGAGAGTCATTTCCAACCTTCTAAGAACGCATCTTATTTCTAAAATAACAAACATATTCGGATGATGAACTTTCACATATTGTCTGCAAAACCTTTGGAAGGACTTGTTAGCTGCCCCTTTACAATTCCAAATAAAGATATTAAAGTCCTTATTAATCATCATAAAACAAAGATAATTAAGCACAAGCCCCATCAACCCTTGGATAAGGAGCAGTCTCCATCACTACTTCCATCTACAAATTCTCTGCATTCCTATTATCTAAGGGAAGGGAGCATGAATCTAGCAGCTCAAATCCCAAAGAAATAGCTCCCTCTTGATTATGAGGTCAAGAGGTGTGAGGAAAACTATCCCTACCATTCTTGTGCTCCATTGACTAATCCCGATTTGCCAATATGGATTTGTCTTGTTAATTCAGCACTTGGAAAGAGACTTGAATGTTATCCACTGGTTGACTCCATCTTGCACTGTTTCCTTTTGTTTCGTGTTGTCCATGTACATCCCCATATTATGGCCTTCATGGTACACAATAATAAGGCCCTTATGAAGTCTTTTTACTCCATGGATCATCACTTTATCCACTTATGTGTTGGTGAATATCCCAACCTTTGTCTTGTCCCCTTTGCTTTTATTGTAATTTTGGCTTTTATGTTTGTCATTTACACTCTGTTTCTTAGGTTTCTCACTACTAGCTAATTTAATGTTTGTCCCCTTGTTGGTGCCTTTCACCATACTCCTGGTCTTTCAATAAATCGTATCTGGATCACATATTCTAGTGGGCCCCTCTGATACTTGTACACTCCATTTGCTCGCCATTGGGACCCCCTTCTTTCTCCTTCCTTTTTCTAGGTCTTTTAGGTTTTTTAACAATCGTCCATGGACCATTATTCTAACCCTGAACATCATTGGTCCCTTCTCTTTTATGCTCCCCTTGCCATGTGTTAGATTTTTCTTTATCAGGACATCCATCCCTTAAATGACCAAGCCTTCCACATGTAAGACAGAGAAGAGGAAGACCTTCATACTCTATCTTATAATACCTTTGATTTATTTCAAACAAGGCCAACAAAGGCTTCGTCAATTCCACCTCTATGCACAACCGAGCATACTTCCCCTTCTCTTGATACAAGGTATTCTTATCTACTCTAACGATTTTCCCTATACAGTCATCAATCGCTTGCAAAATCTTGGAGTCATATTATTCTATGGGAAGACCAGACAATCTTACCCACACTGCAACTCTTTCAATAGTTGCACCTCCAAGATGAAAGTTAGGGCTCCACTCCTTCATCTAGTCTTCATTATGTAAAAAGTATACCAATAAATAGTCATTCCCTAGGTCAATCATGTGCAAAATTTCTTTCCTTTTCCATATCTGTTTCGAACGACTCTCTAAGGCTTTAAACCTTATTTTCCTTCCTAGCAATTTGACCACCACAACAAACTTCCATGATCGATGAATGCGTTGCTTCTCCCTTTTTGAAAGAATGAACGTTGGGTAGTTGTACTGTCCAAGCATCCTCTCGTCCACCCTAATTGATACCTCATTCCCTTCTTCCTCCTCTTCCTCAGAACAATCATCCTCCATATTCTCCTTGCTATGTATCCAAAAGCCATCATCAAACCCCTCCTAAAAGTGCATTTTTGTACTCTGCTTCCTCCAACCCCTTAGTTCTTGCCTTTGTGTCTCCCACATTGTCTACATGCGAGACCGGTAGGGACGAATCTCCAGTGAAACCAACACTATTCCCTTTGATTTTCTTAGTACTTTAATCAATGAGGTCCTTCTCTTTTTCATTGTCAGTGGGTGTGAAACCCTAGCAAAGCCAACATTTCCCATTTTGCTTGCTCTAGTTAAATCCAATTTTGAGATTACACAAAAGGATGCTTGCAGGAGCGAGTAGATGTGTATGAAATTTCATGGAGAGAGAAGTCAAGATTTTTGAATTATTTGCATTTCAAAAAGTAATTAAATGAAAGCCTTCAATTTATAGTAATTTAAATAAAAATTGAATGGGTTTTTGGTCCAATAGAAAAGGGTGTTGAGTGTTAACATATAACTTCTCATTTTTTAGTGGATTTATGTTAACATTCCCCTATTTAGTACTTTATCTTATTTATTTGGTTCGATTTGATCCTTTTATCTTATATATTTGGTTTAATTTGGTTCAACACAAATAACTAATTTAGTCATTTATCTTATTTCTTTTGTTCAATTTGATCCTTTTATCTTTTAAAAAATTCATTTTATTTTTTTATCCAATACATCCTTCAATCCATTTAAAAAGTTAATCCAGTTAATGAAATAAAATATTAACCATTAAAAATCATCACAAAGCATAAACTTCTTCCTGCTTCTCGTTCGAGTTGTTCTCAAGAGTACCTATGCACAAAGCCATTTTCAACTAGAACCGTGGATCGGCTCTCCCAAATGAGATATCTTCCCATGTCTTTATTACATTCATAATATATATTATTATTTGCTTTTGAAAAGGTTTTATTAATAAAACTTTTTTATTTGAAAGTTGAAATCAGAATTTCAAAACCCTGAACCTGATTCGCTACCCTTTTATCGCAGTCTCACATCTTTTGTTCTCTGCTCGCCGCCACCTCCGTCCTCCGTCGCAGTCCCTTCCTCTCTCTCTTCGACCACTCACTCTATCGCTGTGTTTGCTCATCGTTCCGATTCTGCCTTAGCCTTTCACATACAAGACTCCAAAGATACAACAACGTACGTAAGTCACCCTAATTCGTTATCCCTTGCTACAATTCCTGATGCAGCAAATTGAATTTTGTTCTTTTCTAAGGAAAAATGACTTTATTCATATAGATCACTCTTGTCCTCTGCCAGGGTTCACAATTGTTTGGTATCTTTCTTTGCAAGAGCCTCTCTCCTCCTCATTGCTTTTCACATTCTCTGCCAGGTATCTATCTCTGCAATTTCAACTTTCAACACTTTTTTCATTCCATTCATTGTTTCTAAGTTAGACTGTTATGTCCCTTTAGACTACACTGATGGGAAACGTGACATGTTTCATGTGGCATTGAGTTTACTTACTGTAAATAAAACAGTCATATATAATTTGTTACTAGTCATGTCATGGGCGTCAAAATCTTCAACTGAACTTCCCTGCTGTTCAGGGTTACAAACGATCAATACATTGATTCACATGCCCAATTAATTTAAATAATGAACATATTTGTATGACAGAATAAAATGGGGATTGAGATTGTCATGTAGTATCTGTTCAGTAAGAATTTGAACTGAACAACACAAGGGTTAGTTCAGGAGAGGTCACAAATTTACATCTACATAATAACTTGTCCCAATTTATTGTACCATAGAATTCAATGACAGGCCTTTTCATATTTTATTAGAATAAATATAAATTGTCTCAAATCAGCAAGCCGATAACAGATCCTGAAACCATTATATGAAAAATCAAGAGTGAAACAACGACGATGAGAGCTGCTTCTCAGAAATGGGGCTACATTCGGATCATGGCTGGTACAATCCTCGGAGGCATCCTTGGATTCTACGTCATGCACCGTCTTGAAACTAACTACAAGGTTAGCATACCATCACTCTCTTCTCAATTGCTTATTATGTCTCTTCAAATTGATGGGTTTTTGAAGCTACCCCGTGGAGGGTCGGTAGCATAATCTGAAACCCTTTTTCCTTTTCTCTTAAAAGATTGTTGCTTTTTTCAAGTGTTTGATGTGGGTATACTTGCGTTGAGTACAGGAGAAAATGAATGAAAGGCTGAGAGATTATGAGGCTGAATTGAAGAGGAAGAAGGATGAGAGATTGAATGAGTTAGAGGAATCCTCCAAGTTTTGAATCATTTTTTTTTTTTTTTTACTTTTTGATGTAGTCCTTCTCTTTCTACATTTGATTAATAAAATTAACTGGAGAAAATTGTTCCTAGTCTCATTGACAGTGATTTCTGAATAATAGAAGATTTTTCCTTTAACAATGAGTAGTTTGCCGCTTTACATATAATGTTAAAACTTAAAAGGGCTTAAAAGCCTCACTATTAACTCAATCTGATAAAAACTAAAACGTGCATATGTGCTTCATTTTGAAGATGCACTAAGAAAAAACATGCAAAGTACCCGAGGAATATGAACATAAATGAGTAATGCTTGACTTCCATGGCGATTAAATGGGTTTAGATCAATTTATTTTGTTGGAATTTGTTGAATATATGGCAATAGCAATATTCTAATTCAAACAAAGCGATCCCCTGTTTTTCAATGAATCAAAACACAAACTAACTGGAAACTGTACAAAAATCAGAGGCAGAAGTCCTCCTACTCAAGAATTGAGCAATGACTATGGGCACTACTTAAAAACCCCGTGAATGTCATAATCTTAATCTGTGTACAAATAACAGAAACCCATAAAAATATCACACCTATTTGCTTAGATTGACAGTATATGACAGCAAATAAAGAGAGCTGAAATCAAACATAATCAAATTTAGATGAATTTTGAAAAAATAAAATCCATAGTGCCTGTTATAAAATGTCCAAACAGAAGTTTATAGATTAGAAAGAGCCACAGGCCTTGCTACTTCTATTTCGTCTTGCTAAAGCATCATGTGCCAACCATTTTCTTCCCTTGCTTTCATTCTTCTCTACACCATCTTTCTCTTTCCTCTGATTTCATGCCCTTCTTGGCTTACAACAGCTCTTTGAACCTTTTGTTCATGACATGGGACTGCTTTGGCTCGAGAGCCACTATGCATACTTAGACATGTTCAGCAAATACCGTATATTGTGTTTTTCACTAATTGATCAAATTGCAAATATTGAAAAAAGCACAGGAAATTAATTCTCCACGTCTAGCTAAACGTTTCATCAAAAGACAACTTGAAATTAAGGAAAATTAATAATAATAGTGAAATGATATTAAAATCACACTAATTCCCCGAAAAATTGCTCCTAAGAAGGGATATTTGCTCTTGTAGATAATATTGTAGTTTGCGAAGGAAGTTCAATTTTTGCACCCTGCCAAAGATGTAACACTAAAATGATTCTTATATACTAGAAAATACATTTACATACCACTAAAATATATCCATTTAGCTAGTAGTATGTTAATTTAACATGAGACAATATTCCCATATATATGATTCACCAATTTTTTAATATGTTTCATCAACATGCAGTTTTAATTAGTTCCTGACAAAGGACTAAAACTACATCACTTTTACTAAATGTAAAGCCAAAAAGCATATTAATTTTTTTTATAGGGACTACAATTAATATTCTGATATATTTTAAGAAATCAAAAACAACATATTTTACTTGTAGAGAATAATTAATTCCAGATGTTCTTCCTCTTTCAAGTTCAAGGAGTTATAATTCTTTTACAAAATTTTCAATCTATTTTGGGCTCATTCATTCATTAATTTTTCATATACTTTCTGTGTTCAGGAGGCTGAAAGTAATCTATCCCCGCCTTATCCCACAAGAAACAATGAATGAGATGTATGTTCCTTCCCCCAGAAACTGAGTCAAAGAATATCTATGATGATCTAATATAGTTGCTTAATATTTTTTTTTTGAAAGAATATAGTTGCTTAATTATTCTTTCATACTTATATATTATCACCAATGCTTAAGTAAATTTTATATATTAAACTATTGATAGTTTAACCATGAGGAACATGTGATGTGATGTCCTCTTTAAGATGTAGATGTATTAATTTTAGATTTTGTTATCATTATTAAATATAGGGAAGTGATAAATGTTCCTAAATTCTTTTTGTTAAAAGAAACGAACGTGATTTCCATCAAATCACATCTTACACATTATATTTTGTGCAATTCGTGTTCTACCATATAGCGTCACTCTTAAATATATGATTTAAGTAAAAAGATGGAGTACATCGTCTTTTCCCCCCAAAAGATAGAGTGCATTGTTAGAAATATATATTACTTTAATTATTATTAAATTTGATAATATCAGTGTATATGGTCTATAGAGATGCTTTTAGTATGTAGGGAAGTCTTAATCAAGCAAGGGTATGATATACTTAATTTATTGTTGAATTGAAGAAATGATTCTTGGCTTAAATGTCTAATTTGTTAGATGAGATATTTCTTGGCATTGTAACACTTATGAGAATTGACTACAAACATAGCTGAACTTTTGCCCTTATTTTTCCTTGTGAAACAGGCCATGAGGAAACCAATATCACCTGTTACGCAAGTGAATTTGTATTCAAATCCTAAATATTCTTAATTGTACTTTGTGTTAATTATAAAAATAAACATTTGCCAAATGCTAAGGATAAAATGAAAATAAAAAAATATCATATAAAAAACATAAGTTATTTAAAACCTGTTAATTAACTTAAAAACATGTATAATATTCTTTAATTTATAACACTTGTTGATAAGACCCTTTGCTGGAGTAATTCTTAAACAAGTAATTTGTTGGGACACTAATTCAATTTTTCAAATAAATACAGTAGTGGAAAGTTAAGAGGTACATTCCAAGACATGGTGGAATGCATCTAAGTTCTTCGATAACTTTAGTACCATAATGAAAGGTAGGTAGAGAGGAGAAAATTAAGATTCACTAAGTCTTGTTAATAATAGAGTCATGAATATGTATTTATATAAATGGCTCACGTGAAAAAGATGAATCCCCCAATCGAATCAGAGCAAGAGAAGAAAGTGAGCATGTGATCACTTGTGTGAGAGGGTATGTAGCAGCGATAATGTGCTATCATTTCTTTTAACTCTTAGGTGTTAGTAGTAGTAGGTAAGAAGTGTTAAACTACCTTAATTATTGTGTGTTTTATCTAAAATCTTTTGGGCATGAGTGATCTTGTTAGTGATCACTACTACATAATATAGCTTTTACAACGGGCTTTCTACGGCGGTTCCCCAATGACGATGAGAGCTGCTTCTCCGAAATGGGGCTACTTATGGATCTTCACTGGTACAATCCTCGAAGGCATTCTCGGATTCTACATTATGCACCATCTTGAAATTAACTACAAGGTTAGCAAACCATCACACTTTTCTATCTTCTCTCAACAGCTTGCTTAGTCTCTTCAAATTATGGGTTTCTGAAGCTACCCACTGGGAATTCAGTAGAATAGTCTGAATCCCTTTTGCTTCTTCTCTTCAAAGATTGTTGCTTTTGTAGTGTTTGATGTGGGTGTACTTGCCTTGAGTACATGAGAGAATGAATGAAAGATTGAGAGATTATGAAGCTGAATATAAGAAGAAGGATGAGAGATATTGAATAAGAGGAATCCTCCAAGTTTTGAATCATTGTTTTTTACTTTTTGATGTAGTCTTTTCTTCTACATTTGATTTATGAGAAAATTGGAGAAAATTTTTATAGTGTCAGTGCCATTGGCAGTGGCTTTTACATTTTTTGTATACAGTTAAAAGGACTTAAGCTTCACCATTAACCCAATTTGATAGAACTAGAACTTGCAGCTGACTAAATTTTGAAGATACACTAAGAAAAAGACATTCGAGTTAGAATAATATGAAAATAAACGAGTTATATTTCACTTCTATATTGGTGATACTAATTAAATGGGTTTTGATAAATTATTTTGTTAGAATATGTTGAATGTATGATTCTAATTCAAATCAAACCAATTTCATGATTCAATGATTCAAAACATGAGCTAATTGAAAACTATACAAAAATCGAAGGAAGGTGGAAGTCCTCGTACTCAAGAATTGAGCAAAGACCACAGATACTAAACCATATATCAACTTCATAATCATAATCTATGTGTACAAACTACCAAGCCTATTAAACAAACAATATATGACAAAGTCAATAAAGAGAACTAAAATCAAAACAAAACAAAACAATGAAATTTAGATAAATTTTGGAAAAAATATCGATGGTACCTATGTTATAAAATGTAATTAATTTTTTATAAATTACAGAACTTTTCAGATCCACAAGCCAGACAGTGTGGCTGCTTGTTAAAAATTGCTAACTCTAGCTAGCTCGTCTTGCTACAGCCTTTTGCTTTCGTTCTTCTCCTCAACACCCTCTCACCCTATTTTATCCTACAATGTTCTCACCAATGACAGTTTCTATCAAGTACAACATGCAGCTCTCTGTGATATGTATCAATCTTTTGATAGAGTTGTTGCATACAACATGATCTCATGATTGGTCTTTTTCCTCTGATTTCATACTCTTTTAGCTTACAACAACTCTTTGAACCTTTTATTCATGGCTTAGACTGGTTGGAAAAATATTGTATCCTGTTTCATTTACTGATTAGTCAAATTGTAAATATTGAAGAAAAAAAGAAAAACAGGGAGTGAATTCCCCCGCTCCTAGCAAAATGTTCCATCAAAATACAACATAAAATTAAAGAAAATTAAATAATAATGTGAAATGATATTGACATCACACTCACCCTTGAAAAAATTGTTCCTAAGAAGTGATATTTGCTGTTTGTTGTAGACAAGATTACAATATGTGATGGGAGTACAATTTTTGCACACTGCACAAAGATGTAACATTAAAATGATTCTTATATATTAGAAAATACATTTATATGCAACTAAATCACATCCATCCAGTCAATAGCAAGCAGGAAAAGAATTTTATTTTGTTAAAATTTAACATGAGAGAATTGATTCTTGTGTATGACTCACCAAATTTGTACTCATCAGATGATCGTACAAGTCTAGATTGTTGAATTTAATTATGTGAAAGAACACATAATCAATGGGTCCACCACAAAACCTAAGTTCAAGTAAAATACATGTAAGATTTTCTCACAAAAGGAAATGGTAATTAAAAAGAAAGCAATAACATTATATGCCATAAAATTACTTCATTGTATAGTTGACCATGGTTAAGGGTATGAAGAGGGCGATATCCAGCCTACAACACCACTGATCAGTAAGCCTGCAATGACAAACGAAAATCCATAATTGTGCTGAAAAAAAAAACGATATTAACATGATCACTCACACTCCTAAAAGATTTTTACATGGAACATACAATAACTAATGTAGTTCAGCATTTCTTATCTACCTCTAGTGCTCCACAAAATTGTTTCAAAAGTGTTTTACTCTATCAAATATGATTACAAGAATTATAATCCATTTTAAACTGTATATCATTCTACAAATCTGACCCCCAATAAAAAATGATAATTTAAGGGATTCTCTCACACAAGTGATCACATGCTCACACATTGATTTTTCTTTTTCTTTGGTGGGGATGATTGATCTTTTCCACATGTGCCATTTATATTGTTAAGATACATTTCACTGCCTCTTGAAATGCACTACCTCTTGACTTTTCACTACTACATTTATTTGAAAAACTGAATTGCCCAATAAATCACGAGTATAAACAATTATATGTATACTTTTGGATTTTATTGAGAAAATTCTAAATTATGATTCCAACAAAGGATCTTATTAACTAGTATTCTAAATTAAAGAATATAAATCCTATTTTTCAAGTTAATTAAAAGGATTTAAATAACTTCTGTATTTTTTTATATGATATTTTTTCCCATTCTTTCCTTAATTAGCGTTTGTATTTCTTTTGTAATTAATAAGAAAGACAGTTAAAAAATAATTAAGATTTGAATATAGATCCACTTACGTGATAGGTGATGTTGGTTTCCTCATGACCTATTTCACAAGGAAAAAAAGGAAAATAGTTTCAATTCTCATAATTGTTACAATGCCCATAAATTTCTCATCTAACAAAAAGAAATGTTTCTTCAATAATAAATTAAGTATAAGTGTATCATACCCTTGCATGACTAAGGAATTGGCGATGTGAGTGAATTCTTCCAACCAAACTTCCCTACATGCACAGGAGAATATATTTATTGTATAAGTGTCTCAATGAACCATGTATAAACCAAAACTATCAAATTTAATATTAATTATATATTTCTAAGCATGTACTCTATCTTTCTACCTCTCTCTCTCTCTCTCTCTCTCTCTCTCTCTCTATATATATATATATATATATATATATATATATATATGAAAAATTCTAATATTCATCCTAGTTGATGTGTGTTAACATTTAACACCAAAAAAATTGGACTAAAATATTAGTAAAATCTTTTGTTTTTTCAAGATTTAATTTACAAACATTATTGTATTTTATCATTTAACTTGAAAAATAAAATAAAAAATCCATATTTATTAGAGAGAAACGTGGAAAAAAGATAAAGAAGAGAAAAAAATATATTCTATAATTAAATGACAAAATACGATAATATCTTTAAATTAAATTTTAGAAAACAAAAAGAACAAATGAGTTTTTAATCCAAATATTTTTGTGTTGAATCCTAATACACATAAACTAGAATGAATATTATCATTTTCCTATATATATTTAATAGTGACAAATAGTACATATACAAGACTAAGGCAACAAAATCCAAAATTATTATATAGCACGACAAATAACATATTCCTTCCCTGCTAAACTGTTAATAAATTTAATATATATAATTTACTTAAGCACTGGTGATATATATAAGCATGAAAGCATATTAAGCAACTATATTAAATCAAATATTTATTAAGATTTTTTTTTTGTGGGCATTTATTAAGATATACATGCCTAATATATATTTATTTATTTAATATGGTTGGAAAGAATTGTGTTTAATGTTATCTTATCACAATCTAATTGTTTTTAGATATTTACATTTGTATTTAATTAGACATGTTCAATGTTCAACTTGAAACGGACTAATTAAAAGTATGGTGCAAAATCAGGATTGAACCGACGGTTAAGTGTAAATTAATTATACATTTAGAAGGTACACAGATATATATACTCAACTTAGTATAAATTCTTTCACAATTAAATGAGCTATCAAAATATAAATAAAGCAATTGGAAAGAAAACAGTATAAAAATAGGTTAAAATTATCTATAAATTAATGTTAAAAGTGTCTGTGCAGAACTTGTAATCCAGAGAAATGTAAAGGCAGAGATGGTTTATGGTTTATCACTCCAATTATTTGTTTTTCTTAGTTAATTAATTTCAAACAGGGCTTCAATGGGAAGCCATTTTGTATTTTAAGAAATTATGTTGCTCATTTATCAAATAAAGAGACAAGTTAGTTTACCTCCCATGCAGGCACGAAGTATGGAAAATCCATGAGAGGTGGTGGGCGAGGCCAAAAAAGTCCCTGATTATTGATGCTGCTACTGTTATGTTGAGGCATCATTGCAGGTATAACTTGTGCATTGATCTCAGTCATTTGATATGGAAGGTGCCTCTGAAATTGTTGGTGACCACTGCTGCTACTACTAGCATGATGAGGAAACACTGGAAAGTTGCTTGGTGATGAACACGATTGAAATTGAGTGAGTGGGTTATGCATTGTATTATGAAACATGGAATGATTACCAAATGAAGGACCAACAACTTGTGGAGGATCTTGTGGATCAATAGTTGCTAGTCCAAGTGTTGCGCTAGTACTAGCGTTAGCATCATCAACAACACTAGAATCAATACCAGCGTTAAAATTAGCAAAAGCAATACCACCAGCACTAGCATTATAACCTAGACCAGCACCAACACTTGCACTAGCAGTATCACCAACACCAGCACTTGTACTAGCACCAGCACCAGATAGTCCCTTCAGTGCTTTAATGAAGTCCATTGAAATATCATCTAAAGGAACTGACTCATATGGTTGTAAAGGGTATTTGAAAGTGTTCTCCCCCAGTTGAAAAAAATTGTTCTCATTACATAGCTTTGCCATAAAATCTTCATAGTCATTTGTTGGCAGAGAGTAGCTGGGGGAAGAAACATACATCTCATCCCTTGTTGACGGTGGGATAAGCGGGGATAGGATAATTTCAGACTCCTGAACACAGAAAGTATGTGAAAAATAATTAATGAGCCCAAAATAGATGAAAAATGCTTTAAAAGAATTTTAACTCCTTGAAAATGTAACAGACAAAATATGTCAGACTATTCTACAAGTAAAATATGTTTTTGACCCATAAAATGTAGTCCTTATAAAAATTTAATACGTTTTTAGATTTTACATTTATTAAAAGTGATGTGATTTTAGTCTTTTATTTATTTGGGGTTAAAAACACATTTTTTGACTAATTGTAAGAATCAATAATATATTAGCTTTTTATAAGGATTATAATTAATCTTTTAAAATATTTTGTAGGACTAAAATCTTATTTTATCTTGTTCTACTAATTTTTTTTTAAAATAAAGACAGTGTACATACATGTCTAACATTTTGGACACCCTCCATAGTAGGGGCAGATCTAAATTTTGTTAAGTGAGGAAAAAAAACAATATATTATCTTTTTACAAAATACATAATTTTATGATAAAAAAATTCAAATTACTTATACATATATAAACTTTACAAATTATAATTGATTCAAGGCGTTTAGTATTATAGGAGGAAAAACAATTAATTTATTTTCTCTTTTATTTCTTAATTATAACTTTTTATATTCATCTATTTTGTCCATAAGGGCAACAATTGTTTTTATGGGGGCAATTTTATTAAATATGTATAAGTAAAAAGAATTATCTTGTGGGGTCAATTGTCCCCGTAATGCTTAACCTGTCCCTGCTCCATGGTTTCCTCTTCGAACGTCATGCGACTAGCTGAGAATAGGTTTGGGAATAGGTCTTCTAAAAATATTAAACAAAAAATAAAATAGAAACATTAGAGAAAATTGCGCCTAGTAGTCACTTATGTGATACAACCGAAACTAAAAAAAAATAAAAATAAAATCCACAAGCTTTAATACTAATAAATCTTAAATAGAAAAAAATGAGATGCAACGTACTTTTGATTGCTTTAGATAGAAAAATGTTATCACTACATTATTTATATTTTATAGCTATATAACTCTATTCACAATTAAATTATTCTCCATTATATGTACCAAAAAATAATCAAACTATTTAGAGGTAAAGTTTTATGAGAATAAAAGATCAATGGAAGTTATTTAACTATGCAGAAAGATGATGAGAAGAAAAGGAAAAAAATAAAATTGATGACAAACAAAATATTTAGAGACAGAACCTTGAAGATCGTTCATTGTTCCTATTTTTTGTAATATAGATTGATTGATCGTGTACCTAGCTCCTTTAAATTTCTTGAAACTAAACAGTAAACTGAGGGTAAATCTGTATTCCCAGACAATCCTATAGTCGATGGGAGTGTTTGCACTAAAGAATATGTATTTCTTTCCTTCTTGTTGAGTGTGAGTCCATTGTTCTTTTCCCCTACTCAGTCTTTGTGTTATGTTGTCAGCAGTGATGTCAAAGAGTTAATTTCTCCTTAGAAAAAAGTTAAAAAAAATTAAACAACCTACGGATCCGGATGCAGTGTAACCGGAGCTTTTTTTCAATTTCTTTACCTCTTTCTACTTATTACTTCATTTCTCAATTAATTGCTTGGTTTTCTACATAACAAAATTTCATTACTAAGAAGTGCAGAGATAGCGTACGTGGAAGTTATGAAAAGTGAAGAGGAGAGGGTAAATTATAGTAATTTTTGTTGCTTATATTAACACTCACAATAATAAATGTGAGTGAGTGTAGATTAAGGGTAATATAGTCTTATTATTTCTCATCTCATTTATTTCCTCAAAATAAGATGATAAGAATTTAGTCTCAATATTATTTCTTTTTTTTTTTTCCTCTCATTTTTATTTCTCTTTTTTATTTCCTTTCTTCTACTATTATTTTTTTTTTTTGAAAGGCTATTAATTAACGTTTTTGTTTTTAAATTTTTGGGATGTGTAGATAGGAGAGGCCAGAGAGGATCTAACTTGAATTTTTACTGTCAGACTTTGAAAGAAAAAGTCATTTACTAGTTTAAAAATATCTTTAAAAGGTATAGTGTATGAAACACATAAAAATAAAACTTTTATCTCTCTAAACGAGTCTTTCACTTTTCAATGGTTTTCCTGATCCCCTTATATAACCATCCTATTGTGCTAAAAAATAACTCATACCACTTTCTCTGTTAAAAAACATACACGTCAATAAATCAAGCGTGCTTATGAATGATGATAGGTAGTACAAAAACATTTCTAACATGAACCAAATGCCATAAAAGTAGCAAAATGACATTGATGATATATGAGTGGTAAGAATTTTCAAACCTAATTATCTTTTCAAGATACCATGAACCAATACTGGCCGAATAAGGACTCATGGTTGACTTGTCACATATTTAACCACTTCTCTGATGTCCTGTTTTGAAACTGAATGCTACAATAAATAAGAAAAACTGAAGAAATAATTGAAAAAGATTTAAAAGAAGACATGTGAGGCAAAGTGAGAATCAAGAAGACGGGGGACTTCTTGGTTGTTAATTTTGTTTAATTAATAACAATTAGCCATAAGATGTTTTTTAAGATAAGAAGAAAGATGTTAATAATTAATTGTTTTTATTCTTTGTCTTTTCTAGAGCTAAGCGTTCATAGTCAAATTCTAATAATTTATTTATTTAATGTCCAATTACTAAAACTGAAAATTTTAAGTGTAGAAATGTTTAAATTCTTTATTGAGTTATAATCACTAACAGAAAAATATATATAAATTTTAGTGGATTAATTAAGATTATAATATATTTTGCAGTCAAAAAAGATTATAATATATCTTTTAATTTATATTAGTAACATAAGAGTTATTAAATTGAAAAATTCATTAAGAAATAAATCAACACAGGATTTAATTAAGGAATAACTCAAAAGTAATTGTATGATATAGAAGTGTGTAATAGTCCATGTCAATCCTGATTTTGCTACTCACTCCTTTATGGAGGATGCTACTATAATTTCTTCTATGATCAATAAGAATTAGTTTCTGGGACGCTGTGCCCAGTCCATTCAGCCAAAAAAATGCCTACGTTATTTAATGAAGCCAGAATACATAAGGCAACATCTTTATTACAAAAATGAATGATATCACAACAAAAGTTGAAAAAGATAGAGAAAAATGATGGGTGATATGGTAGTCATAAAGAGCATTAAAGTTAGTTTAATTTATCCTTTATTTCTATTCAGATTTTTTTTTATTTAGTAAAAAAAGTTTGGGTGAGTTAGTCTTGAAAGTTTATCAAGATCACAACATGTCTTAATATTTAAGGCGACTGAATGATATTAGGATAAAAGTTGAAAGAGATAAAAAAAAAAAACAAATGGGTGATATGACATACATAAAGAAGCATTAAATTAGTTTAATTTTTCTATATCGATAATACACATTTTAGTTTGGGAACGTCGGGTGTCAAAGTCATTGAATGGGTAAGTCGTCAATTCTTAAAATGGACTATTTAACATACTTTATCCGCCCGTTGGGTTACGGGTGGGTATTTTACCAAAGGTTTTGATTGTATCAAATTTATCCCTTGAAACATATACTCTTCGGGGAGGATGCAGGGCGGGCGATTTCAAAACAGATTACCAATTGGTCTTGAAAGCTCATCAAAACCACAACATGTATCAAGGCTTAAGGTGTTTATAGTGAATTATATAAGACAATAGGTGAAAGAGATAGAAAAAAACAAATGGGTGATGTAATAGACATAAAGAACATTAAAGTTAGTTTAATTTTTCCATTTTTTATTTTAGATTTTCGTTTTTTTTTTTTCATTTAGTAAAAAAAGTTTAGGTGAATTAGTCATGTAAATTCATCAAGTCACGATATATCTCATGACTTAAAGTGTTTACAGATTTACATACACATTATTCATCAAAGCAATCCTCACATTAATAATGAAATTCCAACGCATCAACAATGGATTTCAAATTAATGATGTTCTTATGGAATGAGTCTTATCCATAACCAACTAAATTGGCTATTTCATATTTTTTTTTTCTTAAATAAACTAGATGGTGATCCACAGGGGTCCAGGATCTAGTGTGGGTTTGGAGGGGACTTAAAAATCATCTAATAAATATACTAACTAAAATCAAAATTCATATAAAATATTCATAATTATATATTTTTCAAAATAATCTAAGAACTATAATAAAGAATATAATTACACAATAGATAAATTAAACATTTTTTTAAAAACCTAAAATTATAAATTGCAATCACCAATTTCATATGCCATCAAGAACCATGATGAATTTAGAATAAAAATTAGTATTTAGGTTAAACTTTTTTTTAAAAAAATTCTTATTATGTTAAAAAAACTACTAAATTACTATCCTTTGTGATAATAGTAGCTAACATTAAAGAATGATTTGCTTTCAAATAGTTACAAAATAGAAGAATAATGATGTATCATAACAAAGGCTACAACTTTACAAGTAAAATAATATAGTTTATCTTTGATGTAACTTGATATATAATATGATTTTTAAGATTTACATAGTATATGCATCTAGATTCTTGCAGTCAGGATCTAAAAACACATTGAAACCTCTCAAACGATAACAAGAATAACAAAGACAAGACAATAAAAACAAAAAAAAATATAAAAAGAATGATAATTGAAAGATAAAATATTTAAAAATATGTTTCAAAATTGAACTTATCAATCTCTTATAAGTTTGACTCATCAACAAAGATTAATAAATAAAATTTAAAATTCTCAAATCAATATAAAGGGAATGCTAATAGAGAAAATATATGATACTCAAATACTTTATCTAAAAAAAGATAAAATACAATATTATCTATACAATAAATACTTGCAAAAATAAATATAATATTTTGTTAAAAAGTAGAAAAATCGAAAACACTTAAATGACTTTATTTTATGTTGCACTTAAATGATATTATTGATATAATTAAATCACTATTATTTATATGATTAAACTCCTAACTGAATATAATTATCTAACGCGGGGGGCGGGGGGAGTTCAACGTGCGTCCGCCCCTGGTGATCCATATATAAATGATTTTTAATATTCAAAAAGTTTGAAAATGATTTTAATTCCTTGTTTCATTGATTAATTTTGAAAGGTTACTTTCATGTGTAAGAAAACTTTATAAAAGAAAAATATATTATCTCTTTTAATTGACAAGTGTAAATTATTGCAATGAAAATAAGTGTAATATTTTTTTTTGGACAATGATGAATACGTGTTCGTTGTTTTTGGAGTACAAGAGGGTGAAAGAAAGAGAGACAAAAATTGTAATACATAATATGATGAGGAAGAAGTAAAGAAATATAATTTATAAATATAATTGTCCTTATTTTTTTATTATGAGGACTAAAGTATCATCATTTTATTCCTTAAAAAAGGTTATCATTAATTTAGTCAATTAATTATCGTTAAAAAATACATCAATTACGTTAACAAAATTAGTATTAATGAGGTCCATTAATTGTAAAACATGTCATCAATTAATTAGCTATCTTCTATATCAATTAATTAGTCATCGAAAGATCCTCTCCCAAAAGGGTTATTTAATTTTGCGTTATGTGCACATGCAATCAAATGATTTTTATGTCAATTTTCTTAATTGAGAAAATGAATATAAAACATCTTGAAACACAAAATAATACGTATAATTTAGCTTAAAATACACTTTTAGTGATTTATGTTTTTAAAGTATAAAAAAAAGTCACTAAATCAAGAGTTCTTGTGAATCATGATATGTAGTTCAAAAACATTTTTAACATGAAACAAATGTCATAAAAGTAGCAAAATGACATTGATAATATATGAGTAGCAAGATTTTTCAAACCTAACTATCTTTTCAAGATACCATGAAACAATATAGGGCAAATAAGGACTTATGGTTAACTTGTCATATACGATATTTAACCACTTCTTATTAGATGTAATTTTTTTGAAACTAAATACTACAACAACAATAAAAATTGAAGAAATAATAAAAGAAGATGTAAAAGAAGTGAAGCAACTAACAACAGTGAGAATGAAGAAGAGAGGGACTCCTTGACTGTTAATTTTGTTTAATTAATATTCCCTCCGACTTAA
The DNA here is from genome assembly GCA_007407185.1 of Glycine tomentella. Classification (NCBI taxonomy): domain Eukaryota; kingdom Viridiplantae; phylum Streptophyta; class Magnoliopsida; order Fabales; family Fabaceae; genus Glycine; species Glycine tomentella. Next base: position 1,965,016 of record PYAF01000284.1, read on the forward strand.
AATAGATGTCGCATATTTAAAAAAATTGTCCCAAAATAAATATTAGGAATTAAAGACAATAAATACCTTATAAATGAAAAGTAATTGTACGTGTAATATTCAATGTCATTTAATGTAACCAAAATACATAAGTCAATATCTTTACTAAAAAAGTGAATGATTTTAGGGGAAAAAATTGAAGAAGAGAAAAAATGAATGTGTGATGCAGCAATCATAAATCATAAAGAGTCAATAAATTCAGTGTAACTTATTTTATTTTTATTTCAATTTTTTCTTAATCAACTAGATGGTGATCCATATATAAATATTTTTTAATATTTAAAAAGTTTGAAAATGGTTTGAAGGAGGCCAAATGGTGTGTTCATTTTTCCTCAGCATCAATTTAATGAATGCCCCTTTGATGAATGTGTTTCATTTTTATTGCATCTAATGCTGAAAATAGCCTAAGAGCATCTCCAATGGGAGATATCCAGAGTTTTTTTAATTAACTTTGTGTGGTCTTCGTAGTACTTTTTGTGATTCTCACAACTTCATGTCACTCCTAAGAAATTCATCCAATATTTTGCTCCAATGCAAGAAACAACAAGGAACTCAAAAAAATCTACATATTTATATTTTTTTAATAAAACTTAATACTTTTTCAATTTTCATAAATATAAATTAAAATAAATAAAACGAAATGCATAACAATATAAAATAAAATTTTACATAATAATAAATAATTAAATTTTGTGCTTTAGAAGTGTCAATTGCTTTTTTTTTTTCAACTTATTAAATTCTTTTTAAGTTCATTTTTGTAGCATCCAGAAACTACCATTCTTTTCATTCAAAACTTCATTTTTTTCTCCCTCAAAACTCACGCATACCCACGCGTTCCTTTCCCTTCCAGAAACCTCCAAACTCCAACTCCCTCAAAACTCAACCCTTTCTTCTCTTTTCCACGCTCAACTCTCTCTTCCTCGTTCCGATCAGCGCAACCTCCATCACGAGCACCATCAACCTCGCCGGTCTCTTCCTTCACGCGCGTCGGGCTCCTCGCGCAAGCTCCACCTCGTGCCACAACTTTGTCGCGAGGCCAATTCCTCGCGCGGACTCTACCTAGTGCCACCACTGTTGCCTGCACCACAATCTGGTTTGTTTCCCTCTCTTTTTGTGGGTCCTTGAATGCGTTTGAGTTTTGATGGAACGGTTCCTCCACGTCAGTCACCTCCAACACTGAAGCTTTTCAAGGAACATGTTCTTCAATTTAAGAAACCCTACAAGCACCCCGTTGGAGATGCTCTAAGAAATTAAGAATCAGTGAAGTTGTAGGATGCATGATCTCATGATTGGTCTCTTTCTTCTTCTATCTTTTTTTGTTAGCAAAAAATATATAGTAACATTAGGTACAAGGGGTACCACAACCGATATACATAATGACTTGTCAATTCTATCATCCCTACATGTACCTATATACTTGTGTCAGTTTTAGTGGGAACTCATATGAAGCCATTACTTAGGCTTTACACAAGAATATGTCCACACCAAAAAGTAAATTTGCACCTAACAGCACTTGTATTTTGTATTCCTAACTTATAAATGACATCAAAAAATATATCTCCTGCATGTGTTCTATAAACTTTTAAAGCATTCCAAAGGAAGTTTGGACCAATCATAAAAACAGAAATCAAAGTTTTTCATCCTGCACCATGCCAATAAGATCTAAATTTAGACTTGTCCACAACGTTTTCACTATTCAAACTATCATTTATAAAAGCAATATTATTCCTATGTATCCATGACCATATGAATGAAACCAAATAACCCTTCATGCCAAAGAGTTTATTTTCCCCTATTCACACATGTATGTTGCAAGAAGTGACTTTTAGGGTCCATTGGTTGCACCATTAGTATTCACACATGTATCTATGGTTTTTTTCTCTTTTCTCTTATTTCATGCCCATCTGTCTTATAGCAGCTCTTTGAACCTTTTTCCATGTCTTGGAGATGCTTTCGCTCTTGAAAACCACATGCATACTTTAGCCAGGTTCAACAAATATCATATCCTGTGCCAGTAAAATAGCTAAATGTTTAAAAAAAAAAACAACTTAAATTAACAAAAATTAAATAATAATGTTGACATCACACTTATCCCTTGAAAAACTGATCCTAAGTATTGGTGCATGATATCAGTTGTAGACAAAATTAAAGTATAAAACGGGAGCATAATTTTTGCGCATTGCACAAAGATGTAGCGTTAAAATGATTCTTATATTCTAAAAAGAAAATTATGTTCAACTAAATTTATCTATTCAATTAATCAATAGCATACAACAAAAGGATTTTCTTATGTTAATAATTAACACAAGAGATCTATTACCATATATATGACTCACCAAATTGTTGGTCATGAGATGTTTGTACAAATCAAGATTGTTGCATTGGTTTACTTGGAAGAACACATGATCAATGGGTCCATAATAAAACCTAAGTTTAAATGTTATAAAAGTATGTATAAGATTCTTCACAAGAGGTAATTGTTAAGAAGATATTTTACAGAATGTGTAAATTGATTTATTGATAATAAAACTCTGTACTTGTACATTACAAAGTATAACAAACTGGATAAGATGAAACCAAAACAACTAGATAAGATTATGTCTAACAAACTAACAACTAGCATATATTTAAAATACATAACAAACCAATTTAAAATAAAAAGATATAGCTAAGATTAATATCCCGTAACCCTCCCCCTCAAGATGGTGTGTGTAAACTTGAAACACCCATCTTGGCTTTTAAGTGCATGAACTGATCTCTACCAAGGGACTTGGTAAATATATCTGCTATTTGATCCACTGTACTGACTTTCACAGTTTTAATGAGACCAGAAGCAATTTTTTCACGAACAACATGACAATCAATTTCAATGTGTTTAGTGCGTTCATGATAAACCGAGTTGGAAGCAATATGAAGGGCGGATTGATTATCACAATACAGAGGAGTTGGTCCAGAAATGGGAAGGCCAATGTCTTGCAAAAGATATGAAAGGCAACTGATTTCACAAGTTGCATTTGCCATTGCTCTATACTCAGCTTCAGCGGATGAACGGGAAATCACGCTTTGTTTTTTTGTTTTCCAAGAAACGATGCTAGTACCCAAAAAAATACAATAACCAGTTGTGGACCGTCTAGTTATGGGACAACTAGCCCAGTTTGAATCACAATAAGCATGAAGGGAGAAGTCTGAATTAGATGAAAAAACAGACCTTGCCCAGGTGTGGTCTTTAGGTAACGAACAAGACGAATAGTAGCATACATGTGAGATTGGCAAGGAGCATGCATAAACTGACTTAATATATTGACAGAGTGAGTGATATCTGGACGTGTGACTGTAAGATAAATTAAGCGACCCACAAGGCGACGATATGGGGAAGGATCAGATAATGTAGTACCATGTGATGGAGAGAATTTCAAATGTTGCTCCATGGGAAAATCTACTGGTTTTGAACCAGTAAGACCACTATCAGAAATGATGTCAAGAGCATATTGATATTGAGATAGAAGTAAACCCTTCTTAGATGTGGCAACTTCGATACTGAGAAAGTGCTTCAATCGCCCCAAGTCCTTAATTTTGAATTTTTTATGCAAAAAGTCCTTAACCAGAGTAATAAGATGAAGATGTGAACTTGTAATGATGATATCATCGACATAAAGAAGAAGAAACACAGAGCTAGAATTGCGATGCAAGCAAAATAGTGAATGGTCAGCATTGCTATGAGTGAAACCAAAATCAAGAAGAACTTGTGAGAATTTTGAATGCCAATTCCTTGAAGCTTGCTTAAGACCATATAAAGATTTTTGTAGTTTGCAAACGCGGGTCTCTCCTTGACGACAAAAACCAGGGGGTAGTTGCATAAATACATCCTTATGTAAATCCCCGTGTAGAAAGGCATTATGGACATCAAGTTGATGTAACGGCCATTGTTTAGCTGCAACAATGGAGAGGAGGACTCAAACTGTAACAAGTTTGGCGACTGGAGCAAAAGTCTCAAAGTAATCAACACCTTCAATCTGAGTATAACCCTTGGCAACAAGTCTCGTTTTATATCGTTCGATACTGCCATCTGAAGTTCGTTTAATTTTATATACCCATCGACAACCAATTGCCTTTTTTCCGGTTGGTAGAGGTACTAATGACCAAGTTTTGTTTTGTTTTGGTAGAGGTACTAATGACCAAGTTTCGTTTAATTTTATATACCCATCGGCATCAATCTTAGACTGCATGGCATTGCACCATTCTGGAAAATTCTTAGCCTCCGAATAAGACTTTGGTTCAGTATCAACAGCCAAAGAAGAAAGAAAAGAATAATGGGAATTTGAAAAACAATCATATGATAAAAAAATTAGAAATAGGATAAAGGGAACCTGAACCATTGGTAGAAGAAGAAGACTATGATGAAGGGAGAGAAACCACGTAATCATCAAGATAACGAGGGCGGTGTCTCGTACGTGCTGTATGGTGCGGAACATGTGGTGGAGAGATAATAGTGGTAGGTGGTGTGGGTTGTTCGGTGGATGGTGCTGATTGTTCAGATTCTATTGCAACAGGGGATGGTTGAAAAGTATTTAGGGTTTGTTGGTGGGCAGGAGTGGGTAAATCTTCTTCAGGAAATGGGTGAATAATGGGAGAAAAAATGGTCATGTCTGGTGGGGGTAAAGGTAACACTAATTTTGGATTCTGAGCATTAAGCATTTGATAAGGAAAAATAGCATCTCTTGTAACATAATTTTTTTTTTAAGATAAATCAAATATTTTATATCTTTTTTGACCATGAGGGTACCCTAAAAAAATTCCTGGAGATGCCCGGTTAGAAAATTTGTGATTGATGTTGGTATTTCGACCATAAACCAAACAACCAAAAACTCGAAGGTGTGAAAATTTTGGTTTTTTATTAAAAAGAATTTCATGGGGTGTGCGACCTTGTAAGATTGCTGTAGGTAAACGATTAATTATGTAAGCAGCAGTTAATACAAAATCTCCCCAAAAATCTAATGGCAAGTTGGATTGAAAATGTAAGGCACGTGCAATGTTTAGTAAATGTTTGTGTTTACAACACCATTTTGTTGAGGAGTATAAGTACAACATGATTGTTGGAGGACTCCCAAATTTTGAAAGAAAAGAGTGGTATTGGAATTGAAAAACTCACGTGCATTATCAGATTGAAATTTTTGAATTTTCATGTGAAATTGATTCTCAACCATTTTAAAAAAGAAGGGGAGAATTGAGTTAACTTCACTTTTGTGTTGCATTATAAATACCCAAGTACTCCTAGAAAAATCATCAACCACGGTCAAGAAAAATTTGGCACCAAAAGAATGATTTTTACTATATGGTCCCCAAATATCAAAATGAATTAATTCAAAACATTTGATAGTAGAGATGCAACTCAAAGGAAATTTTAAACGAGACTGTTTGGCCAAAGGACAAACAGTACAATTACATTTATTTGAAAACTCAATGCTAGAATCTAAATTATTGAACTATGGAGATAAAGTTATGGCTGGATGTCCAAGGCACCAATGCCACAAATCGAAATGAGAACCAAAAGATGCAAAAGCGACAAAAGCAGTAGAGGAATTATCCATGGTGTAGAGGCCCCCATATTGCTCACCCATCACAGTAATCTTCTTCATCCTCTGGTCCTGTAAGAAACAGGTAGTGGGAGTAAAAGTAATCCAAGAATTAGTGTCTTTGGAAAGTTTGCTAATGGACAAGAGATTAAAGTGAAAAGATGGAACATGTAGGACATTTGAGATTGAAAGACCTGGATTTAAAAAAAAAAAAAAAACAGAACCAATATGGTGAATTGGGACCAATTGATTGTCAAGCAATTTAACAGAGTTAGATACTTTTTTGTATGAGTGAAAAACAGACAGATCAGATACCATATGATGTGTGGCACCAGAATCTAGAATCCAAATGGTAGAATGAGGTTTAAAAGAAGTAAAACAGCGAAAAGAAGTACCTGCAAAGTTTGCAGCAGGTTGTTCATTACCAGTATTAAGGAGAGAAAGAAGTTGTTGAACCTGAGTTGGAGTTAAATTATTTGAAGGTGAAGAATTTGAAGATGATGGAATAACAACAGCATTTGAATGAGGTTGAAGAGAAGATCCTGAGTCACAATTATAACGACTGGTAGAGCCATGACGATATTTCTTAGAACCAACATCTTGTTTCCACCAGGAAGGATATCCAATTTTTGAGTAACAACGACTGTCAGAATGACCATCAACATTGCAAATAGAACAATGATATTGAGACTTAGATGGTGTAGTCATTGTGAAAAAAGTGACAGGAATCGATTTTAGGCTGATACCATATTAAGAAGATATTTTACAGAATGTGTAAATTGATTTATTGATAATAAAACTTTGTACTTATAGATTACAAAGTATAACAAACTGGATAAGATGAAACCAAACCAACTAGATAAGATTATGTCTAACAAACTAACAACTAGAGTATATTTAAAATACATAACAAACCAATTTAAAATAAAAAGATATAGATAAGATTAATATCCAATAACAGTAATGCCAATTAAAAAAAGAATAATATATAACATTTCGTCATAAAATTACCTTGTGGTATAGCTTACAACCATTTTGGGTAAGAAGAGGACAATTTCCAATCTACTCGACCATTAATCTGTAAGCCTGCAATGATCAACAAAAATAGTTAATTGTTAGTTTAAAAAATTATGTGCGTATTTTTGGATTTTCATAGAGAAAATTCTGAATTATGATTCCAACAAAGGGTGTTTATGAACTAGTATTGTAAGGACCTTGATTAAAGAATACTAAATATTTTATTAAAATAATATTTAAATAATTTAAATAACTTTTTGCATTTTTACATAATAAACATTTTTTAATTTTCCCCCCCTTAACTTTTGGGAAATTTATTTTTATAATTAATACCAAGGACAATTGAGAAAATTTGGGATTGGACCATAGAGCATTCACTTACGTGATAGATGATGTTAGTCTCCTCAAGGTTTGCTTCACAAGGAAAAGGAGCAAAGAAATTCAGCTACTTTGTATTCAATTCTCATAATTGTTACAGGTTGTTAAAAAAAAGAATAAAAGACTCTTCTAACCAAGAAAGATTTATTCTACAATAAATCAAGTATATCATACCTTTGCATCATTAAGTAATGCACTAGAGTGAATTCTTCCAACCAAACATTCCTAGATGCACAACAATTATGTAATATATTCTAGAATATATTAATCGTAAAAGCATCTCTATAAATCTTACAAACTGATATTACCAAATATAACATTAAATAAAGTAATATATATTTCTTACAACGTATCCAATCTTTTACATAACCAAATATTTAATAGTGATAAGTACTGCAAATATAGGAGCAATGCAACAAAAACCAAAATATACACATAGCTTACAACACACATCACATTACATGTTCATTCACTGCTAAACTAACAATAAGTTGAATATATAAAATTTACTAAAGCATTGGTGATAATATATAAGTATAAAAACATAAGCAGCTATATTAAATCAAATATTTATTATATCATAAAAAAATTAAATATTTATTAAGATATATGTGTCATACATTTTAGATGTTTATTTAATCTTAATATGGTTGGAAAGAATTGTGTTTAATGTTATCTTATCACAATCACAATCGATCTAATTATTTTTTTATATGTTTATATTTGTATTTAATTAAACCATGTAGATTAATTCTACATGCAAAACTAGAGTTTGAAAACTACTTCTACATTTATAAGGTACATGATATATACTCACAACATATGACATATGGTCCTTTCTTCACAAGTAAATGAACTATCAAAATAAATCATGCAATTGGAAAGAAAATAGTATAAAAATAGGTTATAGATATAATTAATTTTTAACAATATGTACAGATCTTGTTATCCAGACATATGTAGAGGCAGAGATGGTTTAGGATTTATCTCTTAATTAATGTTTGGTTTTCTTAATTAATTTCAAAAATGGCTTCAATTAAATACTGAGAAGTCATTTTGTAACAAATAAATTGACATGTTGTTGCAGTCAAAGTGCATATAAAGGACAAGAATATACATCCAAATTAAGTGTTGAAATTATCATAGGATTAGCGTATTATATTGGTCATTTATGAAACAATGAGTCAAGTTAGTTTACCTCCCAAGCCTGCACATAGTCTTCAAAATTCGTTGGTGGTTCAGGCCAAAGAAGTGCCTCATTATATTCAGGCATAATTGGCACTGGAGAACCCCGAGGGTTTGCTCCCATTGAAGATGTTCCTATCGTATTTATCTCACTCATTTCAAAGCAATGATGACTTGGAAATTGTTGATAATAACTACCATAATTATTTTCCATGAATATTTTAATGGAAAACTAATAATTTCCTTAGTAGGTGAAAAAGAATACTATAGAAGATCAATGTGCAGTTGAGTTTTATAAAAGCTAGGGTTAGTACAGGGCGAGACCAACAGTTGCATTTTGGTGCGATTGCAACACGCCGAGTCATGCCAAGATTCGGTAAAAATATCTTCTCAATAATTGTGATTGGTGCCTTAATTAGACAAGATAGGTTAACCAAGGACAACCTACAATTTTGGCCAACCTGAAGACTTTATGAAGCTTACCATGACTTCAAAAGGTACAATAGTATGAAGTTGGAAGCTTATTCTCTTTCATTTTAAAATCAACTTAATTTTGTTTTTATAGATAATTTATTATTAATTTTAACAACACCAGTATCAACAATAGCAGCAGAACTAGTATCACCAACAGCAACAAGAGCACCAGCATTAGCACCATGATAGAGTGATTTTAGTTAAATTTTTGTCTATCATTCTTAGCTTGTTTGACCTCTTTTAGACTTTTATTTTTCCATTCTAATCCAATTCTTGGCCTAGGCAAGTAAGTGGACTTAATTGCTAATTGAAACGTATTTTCGGATTTTTGTTTACTTAACGTATCTGACTTGTGTAGGACCTATAGAGTGTTACTGATCTCCGAATGGAGCATTCTAGAGTCCCTGGAAAGATAACGAAAAGATCTACAAGTTTCTTAGAAATAGCCCGAGGCCAATTCTGTCATTTTGAGCTTCGAAGTTAGCACCCCTGCACTTGTAATTTTGGGCTGCGAATTTGACTTTTAGTGGTGTAAATAGTAAATAATTAGATTGTTGGGTTTGTTTATGGTCCATTCTATTTTCAGAACTTAGTCACTAATATATTAGTGACTTTAGTGAAAACTTAGACAACACACTTTACATTTCAATAAACAAGTTTTACATTTCTTTTCTTTAGTTTTTAGAATCAAAAGCTTGTTCTTCATTTTCTCTCAAGTGTTCTTCATTGTTCTTCATCTTCTTCATTTCCATTTTGCTATTCTTCCATTTTCTTGCACTCAATTCATGGGAATTTCCTTGGTGATCATCATGGAAGGTTAAATCATTAATCAATCCAAGGATCTAACTCAAGCAAGAGAAGAATAGGAGTTCCGGTTCGATATTTCGAATTCTACTTTAATGTTCACCTTCTTCTTCAATTTCTATTATGTTTTCATGATTATGAATGCATTTAGGATTGAAAGTGAATTAGGATTATGGATTCATGTCTTAATTTCAATTGATAATCACAAGATTAATGGAATGATATTTCAGTTAGGATTGTGGTTTCAATCACACCAACATCAACACTAGAACCAACACTTGCACTAGGACCAACACCATCACTAACATTATCATAAGGATACGATATTGGGAAGCTTGGTGGTTGAAATTGATTGAGGGAGTTTCCTAGTGCATTAGGAAAACCAAATGAAGAAGAACCAACTTCAGTTGACCATGCATTTTGAGGCAATGACCCTTCTCCAAATGGGGAAGTGGATGACCTAAACACTTGTCCTAGAATTTCATCTAAAGGAAATATTGGTTGCTCTTTTTCTAAAAGCCATGTTAAGGGGTCCTCTTCCAATGTGTCCAAGAATGGATATAGTGTGCTTCCTTAAAATTTCTAGACAATAGAACAGTAAGTTGACCCTTTCCATGGTCGATGATGAGATCAGTGCCTTCGATTAGACCATTCCCCTACAAAAGAGGGGGAAATGATTATATATTAACCAAACCATATAAGAATACATAGTACTACTAGATGATCATTCATTAGAAATTTGTTTTAAGGAAAATGTTTGATAGATATTTGATGTGCTATCTAACGCCTAAAAAGAAAGTAAAAAAGAGAAAGAAAAAGTATAATAAAGTTTATAATATGATAGAAATAGAGAGACAAAGATAAGAAGTTTTGATTGGATGTTTAAAATAAAAAAAAAATTGCTTGTGTGTATCATTACTCTTGTTTTAATGGGTTAATTTTATTCATGAGTACAAAACCACTTCTTAAACACCTTCATATAATTAATTAAATTGCTTGGAAACTTGACGGATAGTAGAACATAGTCTCCATTGAGTATGAAAACATATATCTTTTGGAAAGCCAACAAATAAGTTATCTATGAAAGGAGGTTATATATAAGAAATAAATTAAACTCTTACCAAACTGAAAATTGATATGAACAATGGATGTTGATTTTGAGTTATTATTGAAAGAGATACCCTTAACTGTGGTGTTGTAACATGGACATAGTCAGTATAAATAAATAAATAGAAGGCTATAATTAAAGAAATTGTAAGAATATAGAGTTCCAAGATATTACCATAACAAACATTTTAGCCACGTTTATGAAGGTGGCATCTAAACACTACAAGAAAAATGATATATACCTACAGACAAAAATTATCACTATAAGTAAAAAATCTGTAGGTAAATGTATGAAATACTTTGTCCTACGAACATTTTTTCCGTCAACTTTGAGGGGGCGTATACCGACGGCTAATAGTCTGTCACTATAGGTTTTACCTACAGGTTTTCTTTCACCTACAATTATATTTGATTATCACTATATGAAATGCTTGCAATTCACAATGTGTGTAGGTAAAAGTCATTAACTTATATCTACAACATCTAACTGTAGGTAAAAACATTAACTTATACCTACAACCTCCAACTGTAGGTAAAAGTCATTAACTTATAGCCATGCAATATATTAAATAAAGGTACCTTGAATGAAAATAAAAAATAAAAAAATTAGAAGCAACAAAACTGTCCGTCTATGCATGTGGGCTAATTTAGCATGTTCACAGATCAATGGAATTATATTTCAGATACATACTTGAGAGATAAAATTATATCATGTAAAAGAAATTATATAAAAGAATTTATTAAAAGAGAAAAATGAGGTACAAATGTGAAAGGAAAAGAAATCCTCAACAATTATAACAAAAATAAGAGGTTAGAAAAAGAACTAAGAACAAGAAACATGTAATACAACAAGTCAATCTCTCTATTCTAAAAAGACAACCCTGCCCCACAAAGAAGATCAGTAGTAGAACACTAAACAAAACTAGGTGAACTGATTGCAACCCAAATAAACTTGAGGTAACTAACACCCAATAGAGGTTCTAGCATTTTTTTCCAACTAAATACGCCAGATAATTGCCAATTGAACATTGTCAAAGCCTTCTAGCATCTCTGCTGGTGCCTAATCTTCTAAATTAAAACACAAGAACTACTAGATGAAGGGCACATAGATACCATTTTGGTCTGGAAAGTGAAGGAACAAGAAAATGTGAGGCATATGTTTCAAGTTTAAAGTTTCTTGAAAGGTACAACCATACTTGCTATAAGCATGATGCACATAAATTAAGTTACTCTTAGATAGATGTGTAATAAGAACAATGAAAATGGTTATGTTTTTTTATTAAGGCATGTAATAAGGTCTCAGGTCCTTGGTGGGTTGTGGAAACAGTGAAAGGTTATTTAAGAACATTGAAGTATTGAACACACAAGAGTTAAACAGTTAGTGAGGTGATTAAACAGTGGAGCTAACTTGAGACTTACCTTGCAAAGGGAGAGAAAAAGATGTTCATGAACACTAGAGCTTCATCAACAGTGACTATAAAGGAAAAAGATAGTTGATTTCTATCTAGATTCATTTAACACTTTGCACTTTGAACTATTTGTTCTCTAATTTAACTAACAAAACTACCAACAAAAATTTTTCATATAAGACATGCATAAGTAAGGTACCTTTCCTAGAGATGAGATCATCTGAAAGGGTCAAGTGAGTTCTGCAGAACTTGCATCTATAAGACATGTTTCTATGTTGGAATGTCAGTTTTTATGAGCAACAAAAAAACTGAATTGAAGTAGCTCACTGATTCTGAAGGATAGTCCTTCAGTGTGTAGCCAGCCCGAAAGTAAACAACTGAAATTTCTTGTCCGCCTTTGTGAGTACCAAGAAATTATATTTCTCTACTGTCAAAAACAAAATGTAATTAAGCTACAAACCTATAGGAGGAAGTCAAATTTTCTACACGCTTAAAAGTAAAAGCAATACTAACATTTCATTCTTACACGTCACAATCACATCTCTTCATGGATAAAAAGAACATTGATGAATTTTCACTGATGAATTTGATGTTTCCTACTACAATTATATTAAAGACAAATATTTTAATTAATTCTTAAATAAAAACTAAAGGTATAAGAACACACTCTGTTACTTTGAAGGTCCTAAATTGAGAGAACTTTGACCTTGGAAACTGAACAATCAACACTGATAGTCAAAATTGAACAATCAACATGCAAAGTTAAACAATTAGTGTAAAGAAACAACCTTGAAGGACTTGCTCTAAAAAGTAGGACATAATCTTGTACCAAATGATTTTATTTAGAATAACAAATTATTGTCTTTGGTATGGCAATGAAAAAAATATCTAATCTATGATTTATAAGGACAGAAGGAAAATATGTACATAATGACAATTTTAAAATGGAAAAATTATGTGCTAACATGATTTTAAGAAAATAGTAGTTTATTTTTAAAAAATTATCTCGTAAAGTTAAAAAAATATAAATATTTTCTTAAAGATAAATTGAACTAAACACAAATAGATTTATTTTATTTATATAATTTTTTTACAACATTCATGTTTTTCACTTTCCTTATCTTATCTTTCTTTGTTGCAAAAATATTTATATAAATAAATTCTATCAATCTGTCATGGTGATAAAGGTTCATATGTTAGAAATTATTATATAATATTTAAATTTTAATTCGATGACATGTATAATTCTTTTTTGGGAAGTTGGGTTTGTTGTGCATTTATAGTTTATTAATGTTTTTTATAAATAATGGTAGTAATATTTTAATATTTGCCGAGCTTAAACAAGTTAATACTTAATAATGATACAGGTTCAGTGACTTATATGACAATGTAAATATGTGAATAAATAAAGGTCATTTAATAAAGTTTACCTGAAATATCTTAAGTGCAGATTAACACCCTAATCTTTTTAAAGTTGAAAAGGAAAAATATTGATTTGGCAATTCATCGTTTCTACTTTCACAAAGTCAGAAAGCCTTAAATGTTAAGTGACTAGTAGAAGTTTCATAAGCTGCAGTTCTAATTCATGCATATTAAATTTAATGTAGCGTTATATGATATAAATTTCTGGATGTTATATAGTGTAAGGGAAGGATATGATGCAGCTAGAGGAGTTTTGCCTAACTAGAGATTAAAATATCTGAACAATTTAATACCTACCAAATCATACAAAGAATATAACATGACTATCTTACCACTGAAACAATGGCTCTAACTTTCAATTCACATTTTCTATTTGTATGAATCATTTCATTAACAGTTGAATTTCCAAATCTTACCTTGTATATTGTGCTAAATCCACCCTCAATATATAAATATCTCAATTTATACAATATTTTTGTAACAGTGGCTACTGTTCCTGTCAAAATGGTGGGACACAAATCAAAGGAAAAAAATTTACATATGACAATTTTTTGATACATAATTCGATTATTTAACTCTCGGATAAGGGGAATTACATCCTTACCTCAGTTGTAATGCCTGGTATTTTAAAGCATGTAATTAATCATGTGTTTAAGCTTAGATTAAGCATGAATCTAAGTTTATGGGTTAAGGGATATGATCATGCTTTAGAATCCTTTGAAAGATGCTTAAAAAATGCAAGTTATAGGCTGTTATGGCCTGCGGCGCGACCCGCGCCATATGCATAAATATACCAATGCTGTCTGCCATCCCAAGTGGGTAGCGTGGATGTCCAAGTGGGTAGCGTGGATGTTCAAGTGGGTAGCGTGGGAACGGCGCGAGTAGCGTGGGAAGTGCCCTAGAAAATCATGTTTTCCTCTGGAGCTCCACGCGAGTAGCGTGAATGTTCAAGTGGGTAGCGTGGGAACGACGGAAATGCTTTTATAAAGGCCATTTCAGGCAGAAGAAGAGAGAGAGAAAAGAGGAAAGAAAGAGAGGGAAGCCATTGTTGATTCCTTGAGCTTCGTATCTTCTCCATAGCTCATCTAAACACCTTAGACCCAACTGAGAAAGTGATCAGAGCCCCGAGAGGAGAGAAAACCCCGATTGATTTCTGAGAATAGCTGAGAAACAGTGAGATCTGGTTTCTCAGAGAGAACCCGGAGAGCTTGAGACCCAGAGGCAAAGGAGGCCTTGATGGAGCAAGCTACCTTAGGGAAAGTGATTCCCTAGTGATTCTGCGCATGACAGAGGTAAGAAATTCGAGCTCTAACCGTCGGTTCTGTGTTTTGGATTTCGGGGTTTTGGGGTTATCTTGAGGGGTGTTTTTGAAGGTGCTAGAGCCGTTATTAGGCTCGGACTCTGTAGAGTCTTATGTTCAGAGGACTGTTCTGAGGGGTTTAGAGCCTTGAATCATCATTATTGATGAAGTTTGATTTTGGCTCTGAGTCGGTCTGAGTAGAGATAAAAGGTAGACTATTTGACTAGTCTGGACCTTAGAGCAGTTGACAAAGTTGCTCATGAGATGATAAAGATGAGATTGACCGGTTGAAACTGGTGATTATGAGAAGTTGGGTTTTTGGCTATTGTGAGCAGAGAGATGCTCTATGTTAGCCTGATCAGAGTCTTGTGGAGCTTTGTAGCCTTGTATAGGCTAAGAGAGAGACCCTGTGGAGGGTCAGTTGATCACTTGTAAAGTGATTGAGTTATGTTTATGGAAAGGAGTGAGGTTCCTTTCTCAGAAACAGTTGATGTTGTCTGATGAGCTGATGTTGTAATGTGCCTGAATGGTCTGAGATATGTGTGTGGTTGCCTTGTTAGGGCTTGACACGAGGTGTCAGAGGAGCAGACCATCGTTCCAGAGGCTGGAAGTGCAGGCTCAGCTTGCCAGGTAAGCTCATCGCTCTGGGGTTGAATCCCTTTCTCTTGTTTATCACCCAAGTGAGGTGAATATGCATGCCATGCTTAGTGAGAAATATGTATGTGTGAATGTGCAGGCTGAGATAAGGAAGGCCAGTGTGGCCTGT
Organism: Glycine tomentella; assembly: GCA_007407185.1. Classification (NCBI taxonomy): domain Eukaryota; kingdom Viridiplantae; phylum Streptophyta; class Magnoliopsida; order Fabales; family Fabaceae; genus Glycine; species Glycine tomentella. The sequence goes on from PYAF01000284.1 coordinate 1,980,490, forward strand.
TATTTGATGATATGTATGATGAACCTCAGGATAGATACCGAGATGGTGTGAGGGTACTGTGACACCTGTAGCTGCAGGTGTAGGGCCTTGGGCTGAGATGGAGGAACACTGTGATGTGTTCCCTGTTTGTGATGAGATGCAGATCAGAGAATGATCTAAGGTGGAACCTATAGGATACCTTACTTGGTATCGGGCTAGATGAGGTTCCCTAGCCAGAGGTAGAGTTTGAGGACTCCCTGGAATAGCTGAGATTCCATGGGAGGTGCCACTGCTCTCCTTCTAAAGTCCTAAGGATGGATGTTTTCTTAGGCAGAGTTGATGGAAGTCTTGAGATGAGATATTCCTCAGGCATTGGTTGTGAAGTCCTGAGATGAGATATTCCTCAGGCATTGTTTGTGAAGTCCTGAGATGAGAGATTCCTCAGACATTGTGTGTGAAGTCCTGAGATGAGAGATTCCTCAGGTACTGTTGAGCCAGCCTGACATGAGGTGTCCTGTGATATAGTGACGGCCTCCTTAGCGAGATGTTTCTATCTTCACAGATGTAAGCCTCCTCAGGCGAATTGTATTGAGATATGAGATGTAGACTCATGATAGAGGTCGGCCCGGTATATAGGAGTCCTCCAGTCGTGGTTGTACCTATATATTTTCGGAGGTGCCTCTGATAGATAGTGGTGTCCTGCCATGAGATGTCCTAGTATATATTGGATCCTCGGTGAGTGGGGATCGGCATATATATCTAGATAAAAGCCTCCGCAGGATGATGGTAAGTGATAGATGACGGTAACCATCGGAATCATATAGATATTGATAGATGGGCCATCGGAATCATATCCATATTGATAGATGGAGGTAGTCATCGGAATCGTACGGATATTGATAGATGGGGATAGCCATCGGAATCATATCAATATTGATAGATGGGGATAACTATCGGAATCACATAGATCAGTGATAGATGGGGATAACTATCGGAATCACATAGATCAGT
>PYAF01000284.1:1982711-2004966 GCA_007407185.1 Glycine tomentella
GTCAAACAAAATATTATATAAATTAATTAGTCATTAAGTCTTTAAAAACCATCCCTTAAAAGAATGTGTTTGGTTGAGATGACGAAAATGTAGAACATGAAAATATAGGAAAGATACTTTAATTAAAGTATAAAGTAGAAGGTGGTATAATCATGTGGAATCTATCCTATTTTTTCTTATTTCTCTTATTTTTCCCTCTACCAAACATAGTAGTTATATAATTTTGTAAGAGAAAAAATGTTACATAATAAGAATGTAATTTTTTTTACACAGTCATCAAATTACAATTCAACATGTATGATAAATTTATTGACTTTTAAAATATTTATCTTAAAGTAATTCAAATGATGATTTGTGATTGAATGCCAATGTAAAATCAATGCCTATATAAACATTAAACTCATTTTGCAATATGTGCACATGTCAAAGAAGTGTCAAGGACATGAGATGGTTGACTTGAATCGAACGATATTACGTTAGTTTTAAATTCTTAAGGTTTTAAGTTGAATGTGATATAAAGTTCACTTATATAATTAAATAGTGACTCATTAATGGGAATTTCTCTTGCATTTTATCCTCTCATATTTCTTAAGTATTAAAAATGATGGTACAATCATGTGACCTATCCTTGCAATGTGGAGATCATGTAGTAACATAGTGGCTAGAATTGACATATTGACTCACTAGGCTAAACTTAGAAATGAAGTTAGGTAAAGGTCAAGGGATTTGAATCCTGCACTTCCATATTTGTATCCTATACCACCAGGCATCCTTGAAATTACCAAATTACCTTTAATGAAATAACACCTCCCTCCTTCAAAAACCATTCTACCCTAACATTGAACTCCACGAGAGTCCCACAAGTTTCTCTCCTTCTCTCTATCATACTTAACAATTCTCTTCCATGAGGGAGCAGCAAAAACCCTAATATTTGACACCATTTTTATAGACGTCGCAGTTGCACAACTTTAGTGAGTCCCGTGAAGGTACGTTATCTCCCCTTTTTTAATCTTTTTGTTTATGGACTAACCATTCTAGAAGACTAATAATAGGAAGTAAATACATAACATGTATTCTGAAAGACATTTTTTGTAACGGAATAGTCATTCCAAAACACAAATTGTCTTCCGAAATAGATTTTCCCAAGGACATTAAATATATTCTCGGAATGGATGTTCCGTAAACATATTTATTAACTTCGAATCAACGTACTCTAGAATTTTAATACCATTTTCCAGAATAGCTATTCCGAAAGCATATTTTATTTACTTTGGAATGCTTATTCAAAAGAAAATTAGTTTCGAAATGGCTATTCTATAAGCAAAAAAAGTCTTCAAGAATAATCATTTTTTGAAGCACTAAAACAATGCTTCCAGATTGCTTGTTATGGAAACATGTATATTACTCTGGATTGCTTAATTCGAAATATTAATAACATGTACGAAACACCTATTCTGGAAGCATATTTTATATATTGTGGAATACTCATTCCAGAACTCGTTTTGTATTTCAAAATGGTCGAACCATAAGCTTAATTTGCACTTCTGGAGTGCCTTTTTTGGAATGATGGTTGAATATGTTTTCAAAAGCAAAGGTAGATTGGATAATTATAAGTTTGAATTTTTTTTTGCTTTACAATTTTAGTTTGTATGGAGGATGATGATTACTTCAACAAGATGTCTAATGAAGTTGACATGGATATGGATAAGTATGTTGATGATACAGTTAAAAATGAAAATTGTAGAAATTATTTTACAACTACAAAGGTAATTTTATCATGTTATTATTATGTAATTTATTTATTTAATGCTTAAAAGGTGAACTTTGACTAAAATATGATGTATAGTCTATGTAGGTTTTTCATACTCAAGATGAGTTATTGAAATGGGTTCAGACGGTTGTATTTGAGTTGGGTTTTGTTATGGTCATTTTAAGGTTAGACACAACAAATGGGCAACTTGGAAAGAAGACATTTGTTGTCTTGGATTGTGAGAAAGGTATCAAATATAGACAATACTAAAATGTCATATAATTACACCTTATGTTTGCTATCAGTGTCAAAAAGTCCCAGAACCATGGATTATCTTATATCTTCAAAACAAGTATTTTAGAACAAGTGTTCCAGAATAGTTGTTCTGGGACAGGTATTTCAGAATAGTTGTTCTAGAAGAGCTATTTCGGATATGAAAACCTTCCCTACCAAAACCCAATCCCTCACCAGAACCCAAAAGAGACGAAAGGATTTTACCTTGAATGGTGACATGCAAAGGAAGGAGGGCGTACAAAGAGCTGTGGTGAGAAGGGTGTAGGTGGAACAAGGTGGCGCAAGAAAAAGGAGGAGAGTTGTTGCGGTAAGAAAAACAACCTTAACAGGAGGGAGATGCACTATCACAGGAGCTACTGCTACAGGTGGGAGGTGCATCATGGGGAATGAGGTGTTAGGATAGATGGTTTCTGAAGAAGGGAGGTGTTAAGGTTGGGGAAATGTTATCTCATTAAAGGTAATTTAGTAATTTCAAGAATGCTTGGGGAGTGACAGATACAAATATAGGAGTGTGGGATTCAAAATCCCAAGGTCAATTTTCTTTGGGCTTAGAATTTAATGTCCTACTCTAAACCTATGTTTGGCATACAAATTAAATTAGTCTTTATTAAAAATTGGTCAAGCCAGCACAAGCTTGATGTTTTTAGGCCTTGTTTTTAGAAGCCCAACTTGACTTTACGGGATGTTCACATCAGCCCAAGCTCAAATTGTCAACTTTACTAGTGATTGAATTAAGTATTAAGGTTTGAGTTCAATGTGGTATCTTCTTCAGTTAAATATAATTAAATATGGTTGACTTGTGATTCATTAACGAAGATCTCCATTATATTTATCCCTTTCTATTTTTATCAGTTAACTTTTTAATATTGAATGCTTTTAAATATTCATAAGCCTATAATATTCTATTTAAATATAAAATATTTTAATTAAATATTTAAAATATTAAAGTGTTTTAATTTTCCCATGCGTGCCTCGGGTCACCCCACCAGCATAAGAACAAGACCATGACTTTCAAGAATTAGAGACCACCACGTGATATAGCTTTGTTGTACAATAATGATGGGAAGTAAGTCACTCTTTCCGTTGTTTTGTTATCTGATAATATTTTTTTCTAATTATATTCTAAAGAAAAAACTTTAAATGACAATAATAATGAGAATATATATGCATTTTCCATTGCCATAACGAACATAATTTTTTTTATGCTCTTTTTCATCAAACTCGAATTCAGACCCTTATGATCATTCTCTTATGATAATTATCATAGGCATCAAGACTATCTGTTGAACATACTTAATTAACCTCTATAAATAATGAATTACATATTATCAAAATAAAAAGCATCCAAAGAGAAATCAAACATAAATCATGTAACCAAGTAATGAGACACAAGCAATTAATATAGTGAAATTAAGGTTAAATAGTTCGAATAGTATTTGAGTTTGATTCTTGACGAAAATAATTATTTGTTAAACTTTACTTACCTCTTGACCGAATTTTGAATGTCTCTTTCACCTAATAAATCATATGATTAAGAAAAAAACAAAAATCATGTTTGAACTTTGAAACAAAAAGACTATATCATTTTTAAAAAAAATAGATAACAAAATAAAAATACGTTTGAATGACACTTTTCTCTTATATTAGTTAGGCATGGCAACGGGGCGGGTCGGGGGCGGTTTTTACTTATACCACCCCGCCCCCGCCCCTCAAAACCACGCCCGCCCCCGCCTACGAAAATCGACGGGGCTAAAAAAATTGCCCCTTCCCCCGTCCCCGATGGGGGTCGGTTTTCCCCGCCCCCACCCCCATCCCACCCTCGAACACATAAAAATTGCTATTAAAAAATTAATTTTAAACAACAATCATAGCATAAAATTTGATCGCGCTAAATCTCAAATGTATGTAATTACAATAAAATTTCAACATTAGATGTTTATTGCTGGAAAATAAAATTAGTTATACTCCTAATTCTTGAATAAAATTAAGCCTTTATCCCAAAGTATTTCACATATATAAATGTATTTTTGTAAATAATTAAATATAGCATGGCGGGGGCGGGAGCAGTGCGATTATCAGCATTACCGAAACCGTCCCCGCCCCCGAATTCAACAGGCGGGGAAAAATCGAACCCAAACCCAAAACCGGTCAACTCGGTTTTTCCCCGTTGACATCGGGGCGGATTCGGACGGATGCCCATAAATGCGGATCAAGTTGTCATGCCTAATATTAGCATAGTGTAAAAATAATTCAATATTTTATATACATATATCCTTAATTTCCCAATAATAAAAAGAAGATGAAAGAGAAAAACATTGATTCTACTTTTGTTTTATGCATATACTATATAGCTGTCTATTGTATTTTTTGCAACCGATAAGGGACAAATAAACGATACACAGGTTCAAAAATTGATAAATTGTATATACTATATAGCTCGTGAGCTTTTCTTTAATAGATTTGCAGAGCTACACAGCTTGAAAGGCAAGGATTCTGTCAAAATAGATATCATATCATTGTTAATATTGTGTGATATGCTTGATACATAATTATTTTTTGGCTAAAATATATTTGTAGTCTTTTTGTTTTTTTTATTTAATTTAGTTTTTTATTTTTAAAAAATCAATTTAATTATTTATATTTTTAACCCAAGGTTAAAATTGTCCTTCTAAACTAATGATTGTTTTCGAATTAAGACATGATTTTGAATCTTTATTTTGATTGAAATGTAAAATAAAGTCGATCTAAGAATAAAACAGTTAGTTCAAACTTTAATCCAAAAAAAAAGTATTACTTTTAATTTTTATTAAACAAAAAAGGACACATTTATTAAAAAAAAAGTTAATATGTTAGCAAAATGACCTAATATATTATTATCTTATTTAAAGTAAAAACATGTTTTTTAAATTTTGTTTTAAATCTCACTTACTACTGGACCCATCTTGCATAAAACTTGTTTCATTAGATTTAAAAACTATAGAATCAAATTGACATTCATATAAAAAAGACAATAAAGATGATAAAATTGTGTAAAAAGTGAATTCGATGAGCTACCGAAAAATTGGAAATTACAACACGGATTGATTTGCAAATATATTTCTGTATAAGAACCAAAATATAAAATTTTATATGTAAAGATTAAAAATATTACAAAATCTATGGACTAACTTTTAACTGCGAAGAAAATGATGATTACAGCAAGATCAAACAAAGACAAAAACCATTCAAGGAAACATTCCCCTCCAAAATTAAAATAATCTAAGCGGTAGTGACATATTGTTACTTGGGGATCAAGCTCATTAAAATACATCAAATTTTATGCTGCTGTTCTGTTCATATACCATATAGTATCCTGACCTTAGACACCATAAATTTTATGCGGTCACATATTCAAACACAAACAGTGGAGCCGTGGAGGCAAATGGGATCAGGTCACGAGACTATGTTTTTACAATAATGTCATTAATTTGTCACCATTTGGCCAAATATATAAAGGAGAAAATATTTGAAGATCAACAATACTCTCTTTGAGATAAAACATTGCCCACAAAAATAACCTTGGAGTTAAAGACAAACGAAAAGATATTTGAATCTTGCACCTCTAAATTTTGAAATATCTCCAAACTATATCATGCATTTGTTTCCTGCACTTTCATGAGGTCATCCCATTTGCGTCGAGTGTTGTCTCTTGCATTCATTTCTTTCCTTGTTGAGTAACATTTCCACATTTCATTTCTTTATTACTTCGTCAACAACTCGGTCAAAGTGCAAGAGAAAACATATTATCCTCTCTTTAAAGATGGAATAATATAACTATACTGATATAAAAATTTTCCTCACTCCATTGATAAACTGCCAATTTGGCTGCTCTTGCAGTATCTTCTCCAGCTCACTCTGCAAGGTGTCTTCAATAGTTCCATTTGCCAAAGGCTGCATACCCTCATCTAATACTTCCACGCTGAGAGAGAACAACAGAGGGAGAAGATAGAAGAAATAGGGCGAATGATGATAACTGCTGCAACCATATTCTAGACGAGAGAGAACACTCTTTTTTATGGAGGCAACAACAATACTAATGATAATGTTGGTAGCGACAATTATGGTGGTATTGATCTCATAACAGGTCTTTATAATTGGGTTCTAATCTCAAATACATTTAAAAAAATATTGTGATCCAAAGAGCTATCATTCAAAGTTCTCCTTTTCTTGTTGTAAGAATTTATTATTTCAAATGTTCTCACTATCATTTTCATGTGTGCGTATATAAGAAGGAATCAAGTTATGTTAAGACTAACTTTAATATTTTGTATAATATGATATTGTGTTTATAATAATATTAAAACATATATTATAAAGTATACCATGATTTAAGTTTTATATTTCTTTTATTCTATTATTTATTTACACATATTGTTAATATTTATATATTATGTAGAAATATCATATTGACGTATTACATTTCAAGTTTTGACAAGGTTGAGTTTAAGGTTAGAGATTAACGGTGATACACTAATAGTGTAAATATTTTACCGGATCATTAAATTACAAATTATTATTTATATAATTTTTAAAATAATTTTATAAAAATAAATGATTTTATTATAAATAATAGTTTATGATTGAATGATAATATAAATTTATTTTACATTGTCACTTAACTGTATAATTTTTTTTCTCTTAAGTTTAAATAAATAACTAGGTTAAAACTTTAAGTGAGATAAAAATAAAGATAATATCCTATTTACTTACCCCTACGTGCCATACCATTTTATTAACGGTGGTGAACTTCTATTCGGACTGGAATTTAAGGACCAGTAAAATTCAGATCCTACTTGTCTTAATAAATGGATTTTTCAGAATTGGAGGCAACCTCATTCAATTTGATTCTCAAAGTTGTGGTGCCACAGCACAGATAAAGTTGAAGAGGGTGGCCGGGCCGGGTGGGCCTTAGGATCAGGAGATTTTTTTTTCTTCTCTTTTTTAGGGTTTACTTTGTTATAAAGAAAAAAAATGGAAGGAAAGAAAATAGAGAGAAAACAAAACACATTAATAAAATATTTTTTTCTATTTGTTTGGAAAGAAAATAGAAAAAAGTTATTTTTTAAATACAAAAAATTAAAATTTTTCCTTTCTTTCATTTTTTTTCCAATTCAAATTTTAAAATTTTTCTTCCATCCAATCAAACATAAGTTTAAGCTCATGTCAATTAAGTTGTATGAAATTGTTTTAATTTTCTTTTCATTATAATAATTGTTTTAACTTAGTTTTATGTTGAATCGCATACATTTACATAAACGAAACGTATAGTCTCTACTCTCTACTATGAACAATACTTAAATATATTTTTTAGCTTTTTATATATTTTTAATTATATATCCTCTTATAAATATTTTAAATTTTTTGAAAACAATTCATGCTTCTGTTTAATGATAATACACTAGGTACTTAATTATTTTATATTAGTTATTATAAGAAAAATATAATATTATATGATTGAATGTTTATTACGTCAATAAAAGCAATAGTAAGTTTTTTTTTTAAAATTATGACGGTTAAAATCAATCAGATTTTTTGAATGATTAAAAGGTTAAAACTAAATGTTTTAATGAATTTACTTGTCACGTCTAAAGCTAATTCAAAAATATTTAAGTATTAATTAAATAAAAAAATCTTCAATCGCATAACTAGTTAAAAATAAACATTGGTTATATATATATATATATATATATATATATATATATATATATATATATATATCCTAAAAAAAGATATATGATTATGAAGCCTAAAAAACAATGATAAACGTTAGCCTTCCTTAACGAATGATTTATCCACTAAATCAATAAAACGTAATTGTGAACGAGGAAGACTAGCCATGACAAAAAGGAATTAAGAAAAAAGGACGAGCAAAAGCTTAAGCAGAGTAGCAGAGGTATCGTTATCAAAGTAGAAGAACAGAAAGCAAGCTGAAAAGAAGCATATTCTTGAGGGAGAAATTTGGGCACATCAACGTGATCCTCTATCAAGCAAGTCTCGCCAAACATATGATAATTTAATTGAAGATGAGATGATTTATTTTATGTTTTATTTAATTTAATCTTTTATCACTTAAAAAATTTATTTTTGTTTTTTATATTTTAAAAAATAATCAAAATGATAATTTCCTCACTACAAAAAATAAAAATATTTTTCCTTTCATCTTCTTCTTCTTTACTCTCCTTCCTCTCCCTCATCTTCCATCATCTTCATTTTCAACTCAACAAGATAAACAAAAATCTTCAAATTCATAATACCTATTCTATTTTTCAACACAGTGACACTAAAAAATGCGGTTGATTCCAATATTGTTATCCTATTTTATTTTCCACTGAACACTTTCGTCGTCATGAAATGGTATGCTCAAGCATTTAGTGAAAGTGAGAGCGATATATAGCAATTAAATACAATATCTTCTCATTCAATTCCACTCACTTTCACGCTCCCTATCTTCTCCATAATTGCCACCGATGAATCCCTCCGGGAAACCGTCGTCGAGAAGCGCACCGGTGGAAGCCCAAGGCAATGTTGTACGTGCCCAAAAGGTTGCCAAAGCCCCCAAACCTGAAATCATCACCGCCATCGAAGCCCTAAACGCCTTCAAGCTCGAGAAAATCTCCATCTAACGCTCCTTCCTCAACGACTTGGACACCTGTGAGGCCTTTCGTTAGTCTGTGGTGAACACCTTGGAGCGTTGCCTCTTCTCCATCCCCTCCTTCAAGATCTAGCGTGGCGTCACCGCCCTTTTCGACTATGGTCCTCCCGAGCTGTCGAGTCCAACGTCCTTTCCTTTTGGCACCCGTTTCATGGGTATGGTGATTTGAGGTTAGGGTTCATGGGCTCTGCTAGGGCTGAAAATAATGGAGTTAGGTTTAATTTGATTCGGCTAGTTAATATTAGCTCATTTTAAACTCGACAATGGACTTTTTTTTTTTTTTCAGCTCGAATTTAACTTGGTTCAAACTCACAAGCTTTCATATTTCACTTGTTAACTTAAATCATATAAATCAAAAGTCAAATCTTTTAAATTTTATACGTTTCAAATTTATAATTTATTAGTAAATTTTAGATAAAATAATTATTTAATTTTTTAAAAAGATAAAATTAAATTTATTTTATTAACTTAATAGGGTCTATGACAAAAAAAAAACATACACACATATATATATAAACATAATTATAACCAAAATCTACATAAATAAAAAGTATCAAACCATGGCTATATAAAAAAAAAATCCAATCAATTATATATATATATATATATCAAATTGATTTATTAATCAAATAAACTTAATTTTTAATTTAAATTCAATTTATTTAGTTGATAGAACAAATTGATTATTCAATCGAATTTCAAACTTTTTTTTGTGTTCGATTCATTCCAGTGTCACGGTGTTGAAATTTCAGGGTTGAGCATCAAGCTTTAAATTATGATATTGGTGCTGTGATTTTTTGTTATATTTTGTTGAATCGGAGATAAATACAATAATTCTATACTTAGAGTCACAACTTAAACTTAAAATTACTTTTTTTTTTTTACAAAATTACAATTTCAATTAAAATAACCTCAAATTAATTAATACATACGTAGTGGTACCAACATTTGAATATAAATAAATAATATAATTTTTCATACAAATTAAACATACTTAACTAAAATGTTATCTATCATTTGTTATATTTTATATATTTTTTAAATACTTAAAGGAAAAGACAAATACGGTCCTTTCCCCAATTTTTAAAGAGAAGTCTAGATATATTTATTCCATAGAGATGACTAAAGTCTGTACATCTGATCGGATAATTGGCGATACTTGATGAAAACCTTCCTCAATTCATATACGAATCCTTCCTATTTTTCCCGTTCTTATATTTCTAGTCATTTTTGCTTTAAAAATAATTTCTAGTAATTTCACATTATTTCTTTTCTTTTAAATTTTTTATTCATCTAAATTCCAAACACAGGTACAGAACAAAAGAATATAAAAAGAAGTGTAGTCTAATCCCAAAAGTTTTCGTTTGCTACATTACTATCAGCAGTGTAGCTGCAGTGCACCACTTATTCAGGATGAGTGATCCACGGCCAATTCAACGAAAAGTCCGAAACTTTTCAGATCATGACTAGTGAAAGTGTGAAAACAAAGTTACCATTAGACAGATCGTACCTCCACTTTCTGACATATTATTGACCCAGAATGAGTATAAAGAAATTGTGGATGGAATATATCAAAAATAAAGACCATGCAATCATGCTGCATAGGATAAAGATATTTTCTTTATTTTTTGCTAAAATATTATTTAAAGAAATTTTTCTTACAATATATTTTTTAAGTTGTTATTATTTCAATTAATTAATTTTCCAATTTTTAAAACATATCAAAGAAATTTTTTTATTTTCCTATGCAAATAAATTAGTCACACATGTTATAATTACGATTATAATTTTGGATGACGACATGTGGACTAAAATCATTTAATTTTAAAAATGTTAAGAACCAAATGCCTAATTAAATTTTTAATGGAATCAAAATTGGATATTTATAGGATTAAAAGTAAATTTAAGTTTAAAAATATTATTAATAAAACTAATTTGTTATTAATTAAATTTACATTTACATTCTTCATTTAACACTCATCCTCCCTATGATTTTAAATAGAGGTGAAAATATATTAGACTTTTTCATGTCTAAATCTAATTAATATTGATTAAAAATACATGAGTTAAGTTTACCCTTTCATTTGTTAATAATCCCTTTTAAGGTTTGGTTTGATTCATAACACTGTTTATGTTTTGGTGGGAGCTAGAGAAGATAAAAGAATAAAAATAAATATTTAAATTAAAGTAATTAAAATAAGTGTAAGATTTATAATAAATTTTGAAAATTTCTCTTTCTTTCTCTCCTACTTTTTCACAACCAAACATATCATTAAGGATAAATATTATGATAATTTAACATCATAATAGAAGAGATAAAAAATGTATATTAAATTTAACTTATTTATATAATGTAAACATACTTTTAATGTTTATTTTCACATTTATAATAACTTATTCAAAAATATATGTTACAATAAGACTTTTAAACAAGTCATAAATTTATGTTCCATAATTAATAAGTTTAACTTTGATTTTTTTATATAAGTCAAGCTTGACATTTAAAATATAAATAAATTAAATTCTAATACATTATAACAATTTAATAATAATAATAATAATATTAACAATAAATTTTTGTTTATATTTTTAGGTTATACATATAATTTAGTTCCTATACCAGTCATGAGATTTTAATTTGATCCCTATACATAAAAATTATTAAATCAATTCTTATACTTCATCATTTTGATCCCTAACATCATTAACTCTTTTACAGGTTCTTAATTTGATTTTTTATACATTAAGGTTTTTTTTTTTTTTTTTATTTTGGTTCCTCATCATTGAGACTAAATTAAGAATGTTGTGTAGTACAAGGATAAGAATGAAATTAAGAATGTATTGCATATAAAGACTAAATAAAAAAATATAGTTAAGGCGTGACGAGAAATACCAAATCAGTAAGTTTTGCACATATAATAAGTTTTACACATATATAGGAACAGAATTGAAAATATAGAAAACTAAATAAAAAGTATAGTTAACGTATGACAGGAAATACCAAATCAATAAGTTTTGCACATATATAGGAACTGAATTGGAAATCTAGAAGATCAAATTATTAACGTTTAACCAAAATGTTAGTAACGATATTTTTAATATTTTTTATTTTCAACATTGGTGGATCACATTTTTTTTCTGATTTAAATATGAAATTTATTAAAATTAATAAAAAATTACGTACTCTATTAAAATTAATAATTTTTAAAAATTTCAGTTAATAAAAAATATTAAAAGGAGAAATGTATAATTTTCCTTATATATATTTAATTCAAGAAATAAACACTTACGCAAAAACTAATAAAAGTTATTTAACTTTAAAGATTAAACGTTTAAAACCATACTTTTACAGTTACAAATGAAATTAATCTACAATAGGAAACACTTAAAGCAATATTAGCATTAAAATTGTTTTAAGCAATATTATTGATTGGAGTTTTCGACGTATTGGTTTTCTCTGATGAAACACGGGACATGCAATGGAAAGAGCTTTTGAATTTGAGTTCGTCAGAAAGAAATCACCGTCATAGCATAAGGACAAGGAAAAGATCGCAACTTTTCAGACAATAGAGAGATAGCATAGCAATAAACATAGCTCCAAATGCAAAAACTCATCATTTTCTTCACCGTTACTATCAACTCACTCACTTACACCCCCCTTTAAGAAGCCATGCTAACATCCCGCGTAACAACAACTACTTTGTATTTCTCCAACTCCAACACAACATCATTTTTATTTTTACTGTCCTGCATAAAAACAAATACACATAAAAAATAATTTTATGAATATTTTAAGTTCATATCATCAGTTATATTTATTAATAAAATTTATGATCAAAATAGCATCCAGCCAGAAATACATATTTTCACCACTTACATTCCTACCAGTCTCTCTCCCTTTCATCCCTTCATTAACTCCAAAACCAACAATTATTATTCTCAGTCTCAGACCACCACCACAATCATGTGTGCACCCTTCAACATTCTTGTTCTCTTGTTATCACTTTTACTCACTTCTTCTTCTTCTTCTTTTTCACAGCCTCGCCGTGTTCTCCATCAACCACTTTTTCCGAGAATCTCTGTTCCGCCAGGACAAGCTCCAAGTTATTTATCTCCTGAGCCTCAACCGAAGCAACAACACCAACAACCCAAGCTTCCATTTTCTTCTATTTCATCTTCTTCACCACCACCGCCGCAGAAATCTTTCTTCCCTTCCTACCATTCTCCGCCACTGCCACCTTCCCCCGCCGTCGTCGCTACTTTTCCGGCCAACATCTCATCCCTCCTCCTCCCCCGCCCCGTCTCCCGTCACCACCGCTCCGCCGCTGCCCTCGTCGTCTCCCTCTCTGTCTGCTCTCTCGCCCTCCTCGCCGCAGCCGCCGCCTTCCTCCTCCACCACCGCCGCCGCACACACTCCTCCTCCGATGTCAACAACGACGACGACAAGGCCTCGAGATCGGACAGCCTCCGCCTGTTCCCGCCGAACACCGCCGCCTCCGACGGCGCCGACCGCAAACCCCGCGGCAAGGCGAGTCCCACATCGGAGCTTCTCTACCTCGGCACGGTGGCGAACTCCGTAACCACCACCACAACAACAACAACAACAACCACTGACTCAAGCTCCAGCCACCACGAAAGTTTTCGGCCACCGTATCATAAACTCGGCGACTCGCCGGAGCTCAACCCGCTGCCGCCACTGCCACGTCACAAATTCAAACCATGGACCACTGAAGAAGAGAACAATGGTAAAGATATCATAGAAAAGGAAAATGAAGAAGAAGAAAAAGAGGAAGAGGAAGAACAGTTTTTTTCTCCAAGTGGTTCTTCTGGCGGGAACATTAACAAACAACAACAGAGTCCTCCTTCTCCTTCTATTCTTCCTTCTGGTGTTGTTGCTTCAAGCTCACGTGTTTTCCACGTGGATAAATTCGGTTCCAGAAGCTTCACTTCTCGAACCCCTTCTTACCCACGTTCCAATTCAATCTCTTTTTCTCGTTCCCCTTCTCTGAATTTCAGCCCCGCAAGTATTAAATCATTGCCACCGAACAACAACCCTGCTTCGCCTTCTTTCTCTTCATCCTCTTCTCCGAGGGAAGTATGGCGTGTTCCATCTCAGGGGAAAAATTCTCCAGCGGCCACCGATTTACCTACTCCTCCGCCGCCACCTCCTCCGCCACCGCCACATTTTTGGGAGGCTCCGGTTGATAAAAGTGTTACTTTTAGGAATGAGAGTGAGGAGACTCCGAAGCCAAAGTTGAAAGCTTTACATTGGGACAAAGTTAAGGGCAGTTCGGACAGGGTCATGGTTTGGGATCGCATTGGACCAAGTTCTTTTCAGTAAGACATGTTTACGTCATTCGACTTTGTTAAATAATGTTCTACACACACACACACACACACACACACACACACACATATATACACATATTATGTTTATACGTTGTTTGTGTTGTTGTTGTTGTTACTTGTGTTGGGTTTTGTTTTAATGATTCGTGGTGCAGGTTGAACGAGGACATGATTGAAACACTTTTCATGGTAAATAATAATGATAATTCCAAGGAGGGTTTCGGTGTTGCGATTAGAGATAATCATAATCCTCGGCGTCAAGTATTTCATTCTGCGTCTCCAATGACCTTGGAGAATAGGGTGCTTGACCCTAAGAAGTCTCAGAACATTGCCATTTTGCTTAGAGCGCTGAATGTGACTATTGATGAAGTTTGTGATGCTCTTAGAGAAGGTGATGATCCATTTGTCTTCTATGCACACAGTTTCTACCAATTTATTTTATTTAAACATAAAGATGTAGTTCTTTTTGTAATTTTTTATACTGCACTGATTTTGCTTTGTTGTCATTGTATTATCATTATGTACGTGTATATTGTGTTGTTGTTTATGTATCAATCACGGGATGGCATGTAAAAATAATGTTATTTGTATTCTTCATTGGTCTTTACTGCTTTTTTGTGTAGTACATGATCTTATGGCGCAACATCAAACTTTGCTCCTACTATAAGAAAAGTTATGCAATGTTGTTCCTTGTTGAACTCTGTTTATCTTCTTCTTTCTCTCCTCGTTAGTGGCTCTATGTTTTTGGGGAAAATGTTTAAGCTTCATTTTGCTGTCTATAGGCAATTGTGATACGTTGGGGACGGAACTTCTTGAAAGTTTATTGAAGATGGTTCCAACTAAAGATGAAGAATCTATGCTGAAGGAGTTTCAAGATGAATCGCTCTTCAAGCTTGGCCCAGCTGAGAAATTTCTTAAAGTCGTGCTTGATATACCTTTTGCTTTTAAGAGAGTGGATGCTATGCTCTACATTGCAAACTTTGATTCTGAATTAGAATATCTTAAGAAGTCCTTTGAAACTCTGGAGGTATATATATGCTGATTTCATTTATCTCTCTCCATTTGATCATTTTGTTTTCTTAAATTTGTTTTGGGATATTATGAACCAGATTGACCTTTCAGTATCAAATGTTGGTAATATTTTCAACTTGTTATTCTAGCTTTCCAAAATCTCATTTTATGTTTATATCCAGTATCGAAGGAGCTGAATTTTCAGCGCCATAGTATTATCCGTTGCTTTTTAAAAAGGTTACCAAAGATAGAAATCTCCAAAATGATACTTTTTTCATTATGATTAGGAAACACAAAACAGACTTGCACGTGTAGCCTGACTGATATCAATTTTTACCAATGTACCCGTAGTTCTCATATTTCATCCTTTTCCACAGGTGGCCTGTGAGGAATTAAGGAATAGCCGCATGTTTCTGAAGATACTCGAAGCTGTTCTCAGAACAGGAAATCGAATGAATGTTGGAACCAATCGCGGTGATGCTCATGCGTTCAAACTGGACACACTTTTGAAGTTAGTTGATATTAAAGGGACTGATGGAAAGACCACCCTCTTACATTTTGTTGTACAGGAAATTGTTAGAACTGAGGGTTCTCATATTTCTGGTTCAAATAATAACCATGCCTCTGACAATGGCCACCAATATACTCTTCAAGATGAGGTTGACTTCAAAAAGCTTGGTCTGCAAGTTGTTTCAGGTTTGAGTGGGGAGCTCACCAATGTTAAGAAAGCAGCTGCTATGGATTCGGACATGCTCAGTAGTGATGTTGCTAAACTTGCCAGAGGAATCGAAAAAATTGTGCAAGTTGTAAAATTGAACGAGGAGTCACCTTTGAAAGAAACTAACCAAAAATTTTCTGATACAATAAAAGGTTTCTTGGAGAGGGGAGAGCAAGAGATTTCAACAATCCAGGGCCAAGAGAAAAATGCCCTCTCTTCAGTGAAGGAGATAACTAAGTATTTCCATGGAAATTCAGCAAAGGAAGAAGCTCATCCATTTAGAATTTTCATGGTTGTGAGGGATTTCCTTTCAATCCTAGATGGTGTTTGCAAGGAAATTGGTAAAGTAAACGAGAGGACGTTGGTTGGTTCCCGTCAATCTGTAATGCCTGCAAATCCTATAATGCAAACCTTTTCCCCTGAGATTATTGGTAAGCAGCCATCTGATTCCTCTGAATCTGATTAACCTCTCAAAGCCAATCTGACCCAGATGTAACAGGTTGAAGTAGTTTGCACATGTTTGGTCATTAATGGGTTAGATTTTCATCATCCAAATATTATCATGTGAAGTGACATTTTCACTATAATCTCACTGAACCAGAAACCCAGCTTTACCCCTATGATGATGAAACAAAGCTCATGCTATCATAGCTCTTGTTTTCCTGCCTATATAGCTCTGTATATGTTTTACTGCCTAGATTATATAATCAGTATATTCTTTTATACTTTTGTGCTAGGTTGGCTGCTTCTCTATATTTATCTTCACAAATGATCAATGACAAATTTTGGATTTTTTTTCTCTTAACTTCCGTAAATTGAGGATTGTGTGAATAAGTTGAAATTACTAATACACAAGTTGTATGTGAGGGGCAAAAGTTGTTTCAATCGTAAAAGTCTCCAAGTTTGTAGAAAGATGTCATTTTTGCCAGTGACTTTTTTTACTACCAAGAATATTAATGACATAGATCAGTAAAATCATTAAATCTAACCAGACTGTGAAATATAGGATTGTGACTTCAGTTTGGACTTTAGTGTGTCGTGGCCACAGTGAGTGGCAATGGCATCATCAAGTGTACTATCTAGCAAAGGAAGGAGTCAATGCAGTCTTAATGCCATCATCTGTAAATATTAATATTCGTGATGAAAGAAACATTATCTTTCTCATAGCTATTCGAAGACTTAAGGTGTTTGACACGTTGATTAAGGAAATTGCGATTATTATTATTGATTTCCAAAGGTTTGAGAATTGTGTTACCTCCTCTATTGAACCACCAAAAGAAGCTATTATCTTTTTACCTCTAATCGTGAATGGAACAAAAAAAACCCTTCAAAATCGCCCTGTAGTTCAATCCACAACTACTAAGAAAGTTCTACAGGTGCTATATCAGAGATTTGTTTTCTCTGTACACTTGTTCTCCTTGACCACGTTTAGATTACCATCTTTTTAAACCAAACTCAAGTTCTCAGCATCCATGCGTTCAAGCACCTTCCGTGCTTCCTCTTCCGTAGCAGGGACAACATGTCGAAGCCTCAACCCATTTTTAATGGTCACAGGATCAACACCAAATGTGAAGTAGAATCTGTTAGATACCTGTTTTAAGAAAAGCATGGAATGAAATGAATAACTAGATAAGTGAACATGTGAATCTCAAATGAAAAAGAGGCATTCATTTTTGTATTCCATTAGATAATAGTTATATAATTTTTTATTTTATTTGTGGGAAACGAAGACAATTATCATTGAAACCAATTGAATAAGATTCCTTGATAGATAATAGATATATAATCTGATGTTAACTTACTAATTATTATCCATCCTAATTGAGTAATTGTAACAAAATAAAATTAGACAGGAATTTGCTGACAACCCTCCATGGAACTCTTTGCTCTCAGAAAAAAAAATCATAGAAGACAACTTTTCTGATATATCTTTTCATTACTAAAATTTTATGAGAAGGAAATTTATGTGTATCCAGAAATTTTAAGTAAATTTTTTTACATTATAATTATAGTGCTCACCTCACTGGAGCGGTGCTCAGGCTTTGTCACATGTGCAACAACTTCCACATTCACCAGGGGTTCAGCTATGTTGTCAAGTTCCGTGTACAGAACACAAGACTTGAGACGAAGGAAATTTCCAACGTCCACCTGCATCATCAAGTTGTTTTCAGTTGAATGTCCTGTTTAAATGTCACTAAAATTGTTCTTTTCTGTTGATATATAAACTTCATCAAAAGGTGCTAAATAATCCAAATTGATGATAATATGAAAATAAACAAAGTAGGTCATCAGAAAAAGAAAATCACATAAATGAGGTCATGATGATTCTGTTCCCCTAGACAATTTCATTATGAAATAAAACTTCCAGAAGGTAAAACTGATTTTAACAACAATACCATTCAGGAAATGAGGAAATGCAGTTCATTAAATATTTAGAACAAATAGTTTCCGTGGTGAGCACTTACAGGTTTAAAAAAATCAACATGATCAACTTCTAGGAAATGAGGTGCTGCACCAGCAAAGGCATAAGCAGTTGAAAAGGCAAGTTCAAACGCTCTTCTCATCAAGAATCCCCCAAAGATACGACCATGGATGTTTCTTTGCTGTGGCTGACAGATAAAAGAGTTCTGTAGGCAAGTATCCTTCATCAGGACACTATCTCTGTTGGCCAATGCTGGCATGTCACAGAAGATACGCCCTTCGGCCAGTAGTGCTTTGAGCCTAGCAGTGTCTTTACTCTCTCCAGGTTTCTGTTCTTGTTTCATTCTTTTCCTTAATTTGTTCCTCTCTTCTGCTTCTTCCCAAAGCAATCTTTCTTGCTCACTTTCAGGTGAGATCTGGTTAATTGGGGCTGCTTTTCCAGTGGTGGAGTCACGAGCCACAAATGTGAAGTTAGCTACAAGTGCAGGTGAGCTTGAGATATTGGGATTCCCTGTCACCAAGTTTCAGTGTCAGCCTGTCAGGTAAGGAATTAATTGCTGGTAAGTGGTAACAAGTGCCGTGCTGAACTGGTAGAGGATTAAAAGACAACACTACAAAGATGTGTTTGAGCTTATATAACTAGAACATCTTGAACAGGCTTTTAGTCAACATTTCTATATGTTGTCTGACTCTTTTCATTTTATTTACAGCAGCATGTAAGTTTGTAAGAACAGTAAGCTACAAAACAATGTACACAAAAGGTAGGATACTAGGGTGGATTTAACAGTCTATGTAATAAACCTTTACCACCATACAGGATTTGCACCACCAATTTGGGAAAAAAATTATAACCAATTTTTTTTGACAGAGTAATTATTTAATTATACTAATGATTAAGTCCATGATTTCTGAAATATTAAAGTGACAAGCAATGTCAATGCTTGTTTGGAGATTAAATGAAGCTGTTGAGGTTCTTACTTTTGCATTCTTATAAGACCACACTTTGATAACATGCTTCACTAAAGGAAAGTAAACATGGATAAGCCGAAAGAAAATTGAGCAAAGTTCATGACACAGTTTTGCTCAAATTTCTAATGGTAGGTAGTAGCCAACTTTTGTTAGTTATAACTGAATAATGGCCGTAACTAACTGTTGTGTGAGAGTTTCAGTTAGCACCTAGATGGGTTAGCCAGCTGCATCGACATAGCCCTCATTATCTTTGCTCTATAAATAGATGTTGTATTCTGTTGTCAGATCATCTAATAGTAATTCAATCATACCCGAAGTTCACATTAACTGATAGACACCACTATTTCCATCTCTATGATGTGTTACCTAATCAAGTTTTTCTGATTCCAATTATGTATATACTATATAGTAAGATACCATCTGTCTGGTTCTAAGCACTTAATGTCAACTATAATCAAAAGATAAACCATAATCTCACATGAAATAACGGCCAAAGAAAAAAGAATCAACTTGTATTCATCTGGCAGCACCTTGTGTGGACTGAGTCAATTCCAGTTGAATCTCCATGGATGACCGGCCAACCCAGGAAACAGCACCCACAATGGTCAAATCAGCTTCAATATGGATTGGCTTCTTAAGAACCATCTTGTCAACAGAAGCAGTTACCAATAGAAGGGGCCTTGCTGTGCCATCTTCATTAGAACAATGCTGCTCAAAAGAGAGGGAATAAACTTCAATATCCAAAACTCATGAATACAATAAATCTTCCCAAGTACTATAAGCCACACACCACACACACTTCTTAGCCGAAAAAATCTAACGGTTGATGTTTCAAATACATTCATAATTTAATATGCATGTGCAGGTAATATTGATCCTTGATTTTCTTATCAAAGATCAACATTACTTACTTTACCCTCCTAATAAAGTTTTTTTTTTTTGCTTCTCCATAGTTATTTTTCATTATTACTACACGTGATTAGGAAAAGAGACCTCATTAAAGAAGGCCAGCCAAGTTCTTTGGTATCGTAGAAGATTAATCGTTAATAAAACGGATGAATACTTTGCACGAATGTCATGAGCACCAAAAAAATGTTCGAGTAAATTACAATGACACTAATGAGGTTTGATTAAATTGCAGAAAATCCTGTTTTTTTTCAACCTTACACTAACTCTCTTTAATTGTTTGAAAAACATTTTCCTTCCAAGGGAAGTTGTTGTAAATGTTAAAAAACATGCAGAATTTATGCAATTTCACGAAACTTCAGGAGAATGTGTCAGGATAATTTATTCTAAAAAACATTTATGACAAAGCTATTTTGCTCTACAAGCAATCCTGTTTGTTCTAAACGTGGACACCTCTTCCACTAGATCCAATCACTTTGTAAGACCGATCTTGGCAATTATCAGAACATTAAAAAAAAAAGTGAACTTTGAATCAGTTTCATTAATATAATGAAAACCCAAGACATTTAAACCCGTAACTAACAAAACCCACAATTCAATTTGGGAAGGAAAAATAAAAAAAAAAAGAAATGGACCTTGAACGCAACGGTACCAGCTAGAGCGTCGAAATCCTCGACGAGCTTGCCCATCCTGATGTGATTCCATGGATTCCTATACTGCTCGCGAAGCATGTGATCTT
Organism: Glycine tomentella; assembly: GCA_007407185.1. Taxonomy (NCBI): domain Eukaryota; kingdom Viridiplantae; phylum Streptophyta; class Magnoliopsida; order Fabales; family Fabaceae; genus Glycine; species Glycine tomentella. The sequence continues at coordinate 2,003,557 of PYAF01000284.1, forward strand.
CTGAGAAGTTATAGAAGATGCAAGTCCTGCTCCGGGAGGGTGTTTTGGGAACGGAGGGGCCATTGGAGAGAACGGGGTTTTCGAAAACGGAGGATCTGGCTTCCCAGAGGGCGTATATGGCAGGGGAATGGAACATCCCTGGCCATAGACTAATGGGTTTGCGGTTAGAAGAACCTGCATCGATGGAAACAGAGGTTGTCGTTTTTGTTGTTGTCGGGTATGTTGTGGAAGAATCAGTTGAGAAGTGATTCGATGGGATTGTTGGATAGGGGGAATTGGTGGTGGGTGTGATTCTGAATCTGAAAAGATGGTGGAACAGTGAAAGGCACGGTTTTGGGGTTCTGAAGGGGTGCATTGCGTTGCTTGCATGGAATGGAATCGAGATGAAAACTGATTCTGAGTGGTGGGGATTCCTCCAAAGTTGGAGCAAAGAAGGAAATGTTCAACTGCTACAATTAACTTTGCATGATTTTACGAAAATGACTGAACTATAAAATCAGATTCAGAAGCCGTCTTTCTTGGACTCATTTTGATGGGGAAAAAATGTGTAAATACTCATTTTGGTCGTGTGAGCGTGCGGACATATGAATTTCCTGAAATATCAAAATAAAAAGTTTAGTATTTGAATATGTAAATTATACTAATTGATTATGTCGTTAAGTCTCATTCATTATTCCTACTTGGTAAATGACATATTATATTTAATCTTTAGATTTATTAACTTGTTATTTTACTCTTTAAATTTAATCATTTATTAAAATTTTGATCTCTGAACTTAATTATGTAATATCATTTTAGTGTCAGAAAGTCATTTTAAATTATTAATGAAGTCTCATGTATCTAAATTATTAAGATAGTCATAATCATATCTCATTATTTCCATTCATATCTTTCATGTTTTTCATCTTCTTTCACACATTCTAATTCATCTTGATTTTTGCATCTACTATTTGCATATTGAAACATCTTAAAAAATAACACAAAAATATATTTACAAATTTTTTTTAATAAACATTATATAACTTCTTTAAGAAATTACATTTTATTTAAATAAAAAATTTGAAATAACTTTTTCAGCACTCATAACCATTAGATTTCATATTAAATTTTTGAATACATGGTTATATAACTAATTATTGAATAATATTGAATGCATGACAAAATTCAATCTTATTTTAATTTAATCAATTTTTAATATAGAATCTAAAATTTTATCTAATCCAATTAAAAAGAATTTAAATGCATGGTTAATATTTTGTTTAAACATAGCAGCTTCACCCGTTTGACCTGACAATTTGGGGATTGCTTGTTGGACCCAACAATTTTTTGTTGATTAAGCCCATCTGGTCAAAAGGGCAGTGAGAGGTCGTATCATAAGTCTCATGGTTGTGTTGTTTTTTAAGATGTTTC
>PYAF01000284.1:2005066-2015867 GCA_007407185.1 Glycine tomentella
TTTTTGCCAACATCTCCTTTTATTACGGAAAAATAATAATTCAGAATGTTAATGAAAAAAGTGGTGGCAAAAAACTTTTGGGATGTAGGCAGTTTTAGCCCAAAATTTAGTCCCTGGTGATGGCTAGTGGGACACAACTTCATGAAGTGAGGTTTCACTCCTCTTTTCTTAAAAATATCCTCATTTCCCTTCCCCGTTCCCTTGTGAAGCTGTGAGCAATGAGGTTAAATGAAACAGGAGATTAAATAAAATTAATGATACAATTAGAGCTATTTATAAAGGTATCTTTAAATAAAACATAATGCTCATTAATAAGTTGTTGCAGCAAAAGATGAGTTGATAAGTTGGGTGAAAGAGAGATAAAATTAAAGGAAAAAAATTAATACTTTCTCCATCCCATATTAACTCAACTTTAAGATTTGTTCACACAATCCAATCAAGAAAACAAATATTCCAAGAGAATTGATATTAATAGGGAATAATTTTACTAAATATTCTTATTCTTTCTCTTAATTTCAATAAATGTATTATTAAGTATTTGAAGACAACATTATTTATTACAAAAAAAAAATTAAAATAGGTGTTTTGATATCATTGAAAGTAAGAACATCAATTTGAATTTTTTTCCAAAGGCTAAAACTATTCATTCTAGAATGAAAGGAGTATTCCTTTCATCCCAAAATAAGTGTTACATGTAAATTTTCAATGTAACATTAATTATTTTTTTCTACCAATATCTCTAATAAATGTTACTTTTGTTTTTGAATCTAATATTAATACTCCCTTTGAACTCATATATAAATAAAAAAAATTATTTTGAATCTTGAACTTAAACATAAACAAATTTAACTAATTTTACTTCTATTTAATGATAACATTCCTATAAAATCTTTCATTTTATTATAACTCTATTTTCAAAGATTTTATAAAAAAAATTTGTCTAAATAAAACAATTTAGAATGACACATATTTTGAGACCGTGAGAGTATTACATATAATAATTGATTTAATGAGAAAGAAAAATGTTGGTGATATTGAGAAAAATAAATAATAGAATGAAAAGGAAAGGTATGAGAAAAAAAAGTGTATGATGTTACCAAAAAAAAGTGCATGATAATGATATCCATAGTAAACTAATCACCGTTGGCTAAGGGCCGGAATGAGACCATACAACTTTATGAAAACACATGATATGGGTTTTTTTTTTTGGTGGATAAATGATATGGTTAGTACCATGGAAGAAATGTTCCATTATTGATGGTAGATGGACAATTATTAAAATTTATTAGGGCACCTCCAGTGTTAAGAGCTTATATGAGTTTTTTATTGATTTTTGGTGTATCCTCTTTCAAGATACAGTTGCTTATATAAGATGTTCAACTTAAATTTAAGCATTCCTAGAAAGAAAAAAAGAAAAAAAATAAATAAAAAAGGATGCCACATCAAATAAAAAACTCCTCCTAAGATATTACATTGGAGATGAATTTATTACATCCAAAGTGAAAGTCAATAGATGAAGAATAGAGAATCGAATCATTACCTCGGAAGCTGAACTCTTTCTTTCCCTCACTAGACCCTGTCCAGTTATCCATCAGCAAAAGTAGGTAGATGAGAAAAGAAAAGAAGAGAAATACTTGACAAATAAAAGTTATTTGATATAAGAGAAATATGTAAAAAATCAAACAAATATTTAAGTTAAAGGGATTTGATAGATAAAAAAGAAGAAAAAATTTATTGTTATGTGTATTGTACGAGAGAGAATCGGAGAGAAAAAGAACCATCTTTGTGTGGGTGCAGACAGGTAGCAGCTTGCAGCATAGGAGAGAAAAGAATTTGTTCGCAAATCTTCTCAGCCCAGCGTGAAAATGCAGTTTAGTGGATCCAATTTTTTTTCTTTTGAAAATTTCTCTAATATTTTTCACCCACCATACCAAAGTGCAGAAATTTGGGTTAAAAATGCTGTTGATGTTATATATCAAAGTGCAGAAATTTCTAGAAATCCACAACATCCATGCTACTCTTCTTCTTTACGCAGCATCATCGCTTACATACAAACTGTTAATAAAATTCAATGTCATTAATCAATTTTCTTAATATCAAATTCTAATAAAAAAACACTTTAATAAAAATATAATTATAAGAATTAAATGATATTAATAAAAAATTTAATTAACACAAAGTTAATTAATTTTACTTATATTTAAGTCTAGGATAATATCTTTGTACCTCTCCGTAATGCTACTACCTAAGTCCACAGCCAATAGTGCCACCTCCAATCCATGATTGTTGGACTTGAAAACAATTATTACTTCACAATTAATCGCTCTTGTTCACTGACAGTCACATACCTCAGCATATAGTATTCTTTTGAACAAGAAATTAAACTAGCCATTGACGATAACGTACTAATACTGGTATATATAATTATGATGATATCATATCTGTTATCTGCGAGATATCTCGACTCCATGTGCAAATGGAACCACGAAGAGGCATATATTCTTATGTTCTGACGTAGAATGTGGCTTATTCATGCATGCAGCGTCAGGTCGGCCCAAGATAAAGAAATTAAAGACATAAGTTTTAAACCTAACAATAAAAATAAAATTGTAATTAATTTTATAAAGTAAAAAATATCACACATTTTAATAAAATTGTCACATTTAATGATACACTACTACAAAAAGTGTCTTCCACAATGCGGGTTTTAAGTCGGTTGCCACAAAGCCGTCTTTGAATGTGGTGCGGTGGCTGATATGCTGTTAGCATATATAGTTTTTAGGATAAAATAATTAAGAAATTAAAGATAAAATATCAAATAAAAGCTTTAAATATATAAATTATCTTATCATTAATTTTATTATTAATTATTGTTATTTTAATATTTAGGAGCAATAAATAGAAGAAAAGAAGTAAAATAAAGAAGCAACTGGAATTTGCCGTTCACGCTGCTCGCGCCAAGACCACGCCAACCGCGCCATTCATTCTGGAACCTCACGCGGATCGCGCGAGAACCGCGCTAATTGCGCCACACTCACTGCCTATTCACGCGATCCGCGTGAAATTGGCGCCAACCGCGCAGACGTTACGGAAATTTCAAATTAAAGATTAAATATAAGATAAGATCAATGGGCTTTTAGGGTTAGCAAACCTAACTATAAATAAGGAAGCCGCAGAACATTTTAGGCATGCAGAAACACATAGAAACACATATACACACAAACGGAGGCATTGAAGGAGATCAAGAACGCATTGAAGATTGAGAAGAAAGCCAAGATTGAAGGGTTTGATTACTCTTCTATTTTGTATTTTGTTTCATCTATTTTCTCATCTTTGTATTGAGCTAGATATAATTATGTCTAGTTAATTCCTCCTTGATTGTGGTAAAGGTCAAAAGCCAATGTGAACTCTTGTGTGGATTGGATTGATATTAATGAATATTATTATGATTGTTTCTCTTTAACTTGTTCTTCAAATTTAAATTCCATTGATAGAATTGATCACTCTATTAGAGGTACTAAGAGCTATAATTCACAATGGGGATATTGAGATTTTAGTTTCTGAAAGCGATAAAGTGACAGTTTGACATTACCTAGGGATAGGGATGAAGGATTGCAAAGTTTTTATATGCCAGCTTAAAGCTTAATCCGAAAGGGGATTACTAAGGGATTAGAATTCTTAATTAGGATTAAAGGGTTAGAAAGACCGAGGAATCTGGGTTTAACCAATTAATTAAGGTATATCTTTGAGTAGTTGTAGTAATTTAAATTAATTATCAATTCAATTAAACAAGTAGGGATCAGAGGTGGATGTGCTTTTACTGCAATTATTCTTCATTACTGCATAACCTTCTTTTTAATTAAAATTTAATTCTGTTTTTCAAATATATTCCAAATTACAACACAATTCAATATTAAATTTTCTTTCTATTCTTATTCCTTCCAATTTTAAGATAACAATTACAATTACCTTAGTGCCTCAATCCTCGTGGAGACGATACTCTACTTATCAAATTATTACTTGAACGATCGATACACTTGATGTGAGTTACGCATCACTTTTTGACGCAACAGTGGCAATTCCATAAATATTGCACGACCTACAAGGACGGTTCTTCCTTAACCGTCTTTGTAAATGGAAAACGACGACGTTACCTGTCAAGATTGTCTTCATTTTGTTGGATTCAAATACGGTTTGTGATGGACCGTCTTCATTTTGTTGGATTCAAGGACGGTTCCTCATGGACCATCTTTGAAATAATTTCCAAAACAACAGCGTTTTTAATCCCTCCATTTTGTTCGCGTGACATTACGTTAGTAGTTGTTCACCCATTCCTCATTCACCCTCGTTTTGCATTGTGACCTAGTAGCCTCCGTTCATCTGAAAGCTATTCGTGTTTTGGTTGTCGTCGTGCTCTCAGGTATGCAGGTAAGAAAAGGGTTAATTGATAGTGTTGCTTGTTGAGTACATAGGTCATGCGTTTTGAATCCTTTGTGTATGAGCTCAACACCCGTCAATGTCCATTTTAGGATCGTCGTATGTGCCCTAGCCTCATCCATCTGAAATTGTCTTCTGTGCCAAAGTCTGTGGTTTGCTTCCCTAAACGGTGACTTCGTTTTGCGTTGTCTCCAAACTACAGGTGAGTAAATCTCTGTATTTCTTTAATATTTATTTTTGGTGTTGAATGTGATATACAGAACCTTCAAACACTAATGTGGCAAAAAATTGAATGTTGTTGCCTTCATTTGTATATTCTAGGGTTCTGTTTAATACATTTTAAGATCTGGGTTCTGTATAAATTTGTTTCTGCTGTGAAAACTTGAATTATTTTCCAATTTGACGTGGGTTTTTCGAATTTTTGGATGGTTGGTATGTGGTGGGTTGTTGTGAGAGAAATTGGGTTTCTTTGTTTTTGATATATGCTATGGTTTGTTAATTAAAATCAATTTGGGTTTTTGTGCGAAGGATATGGGTGAGGTAGTAGTGTTGTTAGGAGAAAAAATTGACCTAAATAAATTGACCTGTTTCCACAGGTCATCCAAGGTAAATAAATATAGCTACAAGCCCTGTGGAATGAAAGGTGTCATCCATTACTTCATGTTTCTAAAAAGTATATGTGTCACTGCACCACATTTGTCCTTGAAATATATTAGCCATCCTATATAGGTCGACTTTAATACAACCCTCCTCTATTTGAGTTGCAAATATACCTTATTTGTTGACTGTTATTATTTCTCAAATTTACTGATTCCCTTCTCTGTTCCTATGCATGCCTGCTTTTACACCTTGTGTCTCAGGGCCATTTGCAGTACTAAAATTGCCATAACTAGAAGGTCTTGGGGTATTGGGAGCACTAGGATGCGTAGGGATACCCTCATTTGGAGCACTAAAATTGCCATAACTAGAAGATCTTTGGGTATTGGGAGCACCAGGATACCTGGGGATACCCTCATTTGGACCACTAAAATTGCCATAACTATAAGATCTTGGGGTATTGGGAACACCATGATGTATAGGAATACACTCACTTGGGCTACTAAAATTGCCATAACCCAGTCTAGGGGTATTAGGAACACTAGGAGGAGGATTGTGGATATTCTCATGGGAAAGCATTGAGTGTCTTGGTCCAGGAGGAGTAAAAGCTTGCCTGTTATTTTCTATTCTTGGATTAAGGTTAGCATTTACCGGCGCTTGCCTTGTCCGATTCCAATTCGGCGGTGGTGACCTGAATGCGTCTCTTGTTCCAGGACCTTGATAGTTCATACCTATATTATTTGATGTTTGTTGAAATCTGCCTCTTGGCTCTACTTTTTTGTACCTATTCTCAGTCACAGTAGGAGGCACTTCTGCATTAGATTGGACGTTATTCTCTTGGCTCCTATACCTATTTTCGGACATAGGAGATGCTTCTGGGGCAACATTTGTTTGATTATTAGGAGAGGCAGTCATGTTCACATTGTTGCTAAATAATGTAAAATTAACTTTTAGAAAGCTTGTTACCATCAGAAAGCACCTCCTCCTCCGTTTCAAACCCAGATTCAGGATGACTCCCATATTCAATGGAATCACTAGAATTGGGAGTTGATATCTCCATATGACCCTCCTGAGTCTTAACGTTTCTTGCATTTTGCAATTTTTCCCACCTTTCTTAGATAGCCCATACTTAATGTGTCTGACAATCATAAATGCATCTTTTTTTGCCCTATGTGGTCCACTTTCCACAATACAGATATCTTCCATTCGTAAATAATTTTTTAATGCAGAATGAAAAGTTTGTAGAGAAATAGGAGGGAAAAGGTAAAATAAAAAAATCCTTAGAGTTCAGACAGAAAAATCCCAGAATAAAGAAAGAATATCGTACCAAAGCAAGAATAGGAGAAAATAATACTGTCAAGCCCTGATTTTCCTTGCCCGATACCTTGTGTAACATTCACAAAAATATATTTTTCTGATTAATAGGCTAAAAGAAAATTTTATCAAATACAGCCTCCACCATGTAGAATTTTATCAAGCTGTCCAAATATTTTGCACATGATCTTTACAAGTGGCAATAGGGGGAATAAGTAAACAAAAACAGCTGCTAGGAGCTTCCACGTACACAAACCATTAAATAAGGGAATGATGATTAGATAAGGGAAATGAGATATTTTCTCCTAACCAAAGTAACTTTTTAACCCAATCAAGCCTTATAAATAGCTTGAAAAATTCAAATTCTCTGCACCGAAAACCTACACTATCAGCTTTCACTCTTTTCCTAAACTTTCTCAAACATTTTCTTTACGTAAGATCTTTCTCTCTTAAAATCATCCTAACAGCAATTCATCAAAAATTATTGAAGGTAGGCTAGGCTTTAATCTTTAATTTAGGATAAATTGTAGAAATTATTTAGGGGCCTCTTTGATCAAACTTAGTCTTTATAGAAACTATGTGATACCGTGATTTCTTAGAGTCTAAATTATTAGTACCTTAGGAAGTTTTATGAGAAGATTTAATACTATATTAAGTATTTTAAATTAAAATGGATAGTCTGGAGTAATGGCTTTATATATGTTAAAAATAATAATATTCAGAAAAATATCCATTTATACTATAATAAATTAATAAAAAGTAAGATAGTTAATCCAGTTTTTGGCTCTTCTCAGTTACCAAGCACCCCGGACTGTTACTAGTTCAAGTCTCAGCATATTTCTTTTAAAGGAGGGATGGGTATTCCTATAGATGTAGCCTTTACGTAAACTATTATTTCAACACTACTGCATGCACGAACTTCTTACGATTACAGTAACAAATAATAATTATTTTCCAATAGCATATCTTGATCACCTAAGATTAGCTCTACGATGCCATCCTCTTCACATAAACATGATAATCGGCTTGGTAGACACCTCTCTACAACTCGGTTCATAGGGATCTATAGTCTCTAGCAGCCATGCAAATACTACCATATGCTTTTAAACCACTCTCCTCCCTGCAATCTAGACATCCAAATTACTATTCAAAGCACAACTATCTCATACTTTTCGGACACAACCCGGTAGTCTCGGCATTGGTACCTTGACATCACCTACTCAACTCGGCCATACCAATCCGAGTACACCATACCCAAGCCATCCAAACACCTTGGCCGTTAGGGAAACCGGTTGCAACTATGTAATCAGCCTGCACCCTTCTCAGCATTACAAGCTCGGATACCAAATAATCTGGTCCTCATGGTCTCTTGGCCCATCCGTGCAAGCCTCAGATGTTGTTCGGCACATACACACATAAAACCATGAACCCGACATGCATTTGTTCTCGGCACATACACACATAAAACCATGAACCCGACATGCATTTGTTCTCGGCACATACACACATAAAACATTGAACCCGACATGCACTTGTACTTGGCAACACCCCCATGCGTACCCGGCCACTCACATATATACCCAGCCTCCATGCAACTCGGAACCAAGATCATACTTGGCCACCATGCATCCAGCTCGGCCACCCAGGCATAAAGAAACCTGGTCATGAAACCTTGAACCTGGCCACTATGACTCACTGAACCCGGCTACTATGTCTCACTGAACCCGGTCATCATGACTCACTGAACCCGGCTACTATGTCTCACTGAACCCGGTCATCATGACTCACTGAACCCGACCACTTTGACTCACTGAACTCGGCCAACCATGTACCTTGGCCGCTATGCATCCCGGACACATACGTACTCGACCAAATCATGCGCCCTTGAACCCGGCAGGTTTTTCTTCTCGGCATCACCTGAGGATTAACTATTCTCTTGGTACCATTTGCATCCCTACCACCTCGGCACCTCGGTACGGCCAAACTTCCATGAACACCTTCACACCCCTTCACAGATTGTAGTTACCTCATGCCAAAACCTGCATCTCGGAACCTTACGTCACAATTTCTATAAGAATAATCCACTCCGGTGTCAGAATAATTTCTACAGTTATAGCAAATGCCATATAGGTTCCCACGTAAACTCCTCAAGCATGCATACCCATTGAATTATCGCTATATATATATATAATACTTCCTCTAACACCTCTGTTAGGCTATTCTAAGCCATTTATAAAATATATATATATATATATATATAAATCTATATTATCTAGACTAGATAAACTACCTAAGTGGGATCTAACAAAATAAGAATATAGACTCTTATTAAATATATTCAAGTTTTTGGTAAAATATGGGAGAAAATAAATTCTACCATTTTAATGTCACCATTTTAGTAAACTAATAAGTTGATAAGTAAAGTATTTAATATATATACTATGGGACCAGTTTTGACTATATATATATATAGATATAGATATCTACAGTATTCCATGAATATCGAAGCATTGACTTAAGTTTGGCAGCTCTTACATATTAATTTTATTTTAGATGAAATGATCCTATGAGCAAGGTAGGAAAAATTAACTATTTGTAAGAAGAATAATATCTCCCTATATTATGAATTTTTGTGATATAATTGAGATTGATCCGTGTTTCAAGACCGGACCTATGATTTTAAGAATGATCCGAGTTTCAAATGTTGGAAACCGGCCCTATGATTTTATGAGAATGACTCGAGTTTCAAATATTGGAAACCGGGCCTATGATGAGAGATCAGGTGCTAATACATGGAAATTCATGCATGATTAGTGTAAGACGACCGCAACATTCCTACATAATGTACATATGTAGAGGCGATGTGCACATGTGACCATTGCATTTCATTCCATGCATTCATGCATTCATTTTGATATGTTGAATTATTGATCTGCTTAAGTGTGTGATGAATTATATTTGCTTTATTTACTAATCTTACTAAGATATCTGATGAAAGAAATTATCTTATTTACTAACCTTTCTAATGTGTTTGATATAATAGATTTGTCTTATTTACTAACCTTCTAACGTATTTGGTGGTTTAGATTTGCCTACTGAGAAATTTATTTCTCATTAGATTTTTTTTAGATGACAATGAAGGTCAAATTTCTTGAAGCTGGAGTTTGGTTGACATGTTGAAGAAGCCATGTACTATGCTGGATTTTGGAAAGAGATTTATATTTGTATATTTTTGTATCAGAGACATGGACTAATGTATCAGTTCTTCATATTTTGTAAATTTTATGATGAAGAATTTTTACTGATACACGTTTCTTGTAAAATTTTAGTTCCATTGTTTCTACCTCAATTTATATTTCTCGACAAAAGACAAAAGGATAAAATAAATAAATTTAAAATAAGCAAATAATTAATTAAATAAAATTAGGTAGGATGTTACAGTTGCACTGTTTTAAATAGACAAAAAAACAATCATATTTTTGACATATGATTCACCAACTATATAGATTACACACAGTAACCCATAGATGCCGTTGGAAGCTGCAAACTTAAATATTCCTCTCACTAACAAATAGAAATCTTGGGAAAGAATTTTTATAAAAAAAAAATTGTTGATTAAATTTTCAATTGATTTGTCAATAACAAACGGATTACGAGTAATCTATGTCAATCTCACTAAAGTGCACATCGGTATAGATATCAATATATAATAAAATCCATGTAAGGACCTTTATTTTCGGCGTCGCGCGGGGATTCGGATCAGAAAACCCTGTTAAGGGTGCGGCGCCGATGGCGCCAGGGCTGGCGTTGATGGCGTCAGACCACTGGAAAGTGGCGCCAAGGGCGCCAGATCCACGCTAAGGGCGCCGGGAGTTCTGGAACGTGGCGCCAAGGGCCCCAGGTTGGCGCTGGAAGCGCCAGAGTCCCTGGAGGTCCACGCCTTGGGCGCCAGAATTGGCGCCAGGTGCGCCAGATTCCCAGCCGGCGCTGGTGGCGCCAGAGTTGGCGCTGAGAGCGCCAGGGTCTCTGGAAGCTGGCGTTGGGGGCGCCAGATTCTCTGGAAGCCGATGCCAAGAGCGCGGGAGCGGCGCTAAGAGCGCCAGCCTAACCGACCTATGTGGCGCTGGTGGCGCCGGAGTTGGCGCTGATGGCGCCGGAGGTCGGACAGGTCGGGTATTTAAAGGCAAAACGCGAAAAATGAAGGTGAAATCAGCCTTTCTTCTTCCTCTTGCCTCCAAACCTCCATTGATGACCTCCCAAGCTTTTAGGGACCTTATCTACTAGCCTAAACACTTCCCTGAGACCTATAAACTTGATTGAACCGATTAGAAAGCTGAAATCATTCGTCCTTTTCTTTGAAAACCCCAATTTAAGTGAGAAGAGGAACCTCAGAGGGAAAAGCTCAGAGAACTTGAGCTTGGCGAAGAACCACAGCTTGATTAAGACATAGAAG
>PYAF01000284.1:2015967-2111557 GCA_007407185.1 Glycine tomentella
AGTTGAGAAAGTTGTTCAGGGCTTAGAATAGATGAAGGATTAGCTTTCAGTTTTTGATTCTGATAACTTTGAATCTTGGCTCTGTATATGCCTGTGTGACTTATGTAGAGTCACTTGTTGATGGTTCTCTGATGGGCTAGAGCCTTGATTGTGATGTTCTGAGCTGAGAGGCTAGTAGAGTAGGGCTTTGAGTGGACCTTGGCCCCTTTCTGATGACAATTGAATTGTGTGGCCGAGTAGAGCTTGGGTTATATATATATATATATATATATATAGTAGTGAGTCTAGAATGACTCAGATGGATTGTATTCCATCTTGATGGACCTTGTATGGTCTGTGAGGAGCCTAGTGCAGGCTGTTTTGGCTTGAACCCTAGGATAGGGGATTTCTGCTTTGATATGTTCTTGATTGTGCTGGGATATGATTGTGAATGGATGTTGATGTGAGTCTGCATATGCCTTGCTTAGGCCTTGATACTGAGACTTTTGGTGGCGGGAGCCACAGACCTGGAAAGGAAGTGCAGACTGAGACCTTACCAGGTAAGTTCAGTGTTCCTGGGGATGAATTCCCATCTTGTGTGCCACACCACACTCCGGGGGAGTGGTGGTCATTTCATGATGCATGCATTGGTAGTTGCATTCTCATAATGATATATGCATGCATCCGTGCTTGATTTGTGATGTGATATGACTGTGATAGATCTGTTGGCCAATAGATAGATATGGACCTCCCTAGGAGATGGTTTTCCTCCTAGCATGGCTGGCTCTTGGTTGAGGTAGCTCCTAGGGGATTGATTCCCACAGGCCAGGGGATTAGAAGTTGAGGTAGCTCCTTCTATTCTCGGAGGTACCATATGTTGTGCATCCATGCGAAGGGTTAGCACCCAATGGGATGGCACAGGTGTGAGTTCCGGACTCCCACTGGTATAGGCGTCGAGGTAGCTCCGCCAGGCGTTGATGCAGCTCCGCCATGTTTGTATGTTATGCTTATGTTGTTATGAGGGCCAGAGGGCCAGGCCAGTGGGCCATTTGCTTGTGATTGCCTGATGTATGTGTTATGGAAGTGGGCCAGGGTGGAGGAGAAGCCTCCATGAACCCTGAGCTTACTGAGATTTGTTATCTCACCCCGTGTGGGGAATTATGCTTTTCAGGTGACTCTTCCGGACGAAGAGAGCAGTCTCAGGGCAGAAGGCCCTAGTAGAGATGTTTCTGCTTGGCTGATAGCAGAAGATGGAGCTTGTAGGCTCATTTTTGGATTATTTTGTTTATATTGTACCCTTGAGAAGGGATGGTGTGTGTTCACCAGATGATGACTGTATAGTTCTGTATACCCTCTATGAGGGCAGTTATTCTTTTGTATCACACGATGAGGTGTGAGCCTTGATGTATATTTGTACAGAACTATTTATGATATGTATATGAGACCTATTCTCTTGAGTATAGCTGTTGTATATTTGATACATCTGCCTAAATTTGTCAGTGATCTGTCTTTATGGTTTATGTGATGAGAAACTGGATCAGCAGGGGTGTGCCTTATGTGCTTTGTGTGTGACTTTTATGTGATTTGTGTTATTCCATATATAATGTATCAAGAAAAGCGATTCTGTGCTTCCGCTGAGTTTTATAAACTATGTTTTAAACGTTAAACTGATATTATTAATGATAACACGTCGGAGGCCTACGGGGTGTTACAATCCACTTCTTTCACTTACAGCAAAATGGTTTGAATCCGAAATAGAAAGAAAAAGGTTTGAAAGAAACTGTTAAAAAATGTATATTGTACACCCCGTGCTTTGTCCTCACTTACACACTTCCTGAGAAACTTTCGAAAAGTAGATGCACCTTGTTGGTATAGGTAGTACCTATTAAATCTTGAAAGTTGTAACATCTTCAAAATTATATTTTAGTTTATGTTTATAATTATGAAAATATGATAATGTTGAATATAAATATATATATATAATTATTTGAACATAAGCACTCTAAAAAGAATCCACATACAACAACCATGCAAATATATTTGGTCAACTAAAGTCAAGGTGAAGTCCATAAGCTGTCCAAGATTCTTGCACATTCTTCTTATGACTTTTCCATGTGGCATTAGGGGGAGTAAATAAACAAGATCAAGCTTCAGTAGCTTTCCACGTGCACATGCCATTAATGAGGTAGGCTAGGCTTTATATACGTTAAAAATAATAATATTCAGAAAAATATCCATTTATACTATAATAAATTAATAAAAAGTAAGATAGTTAATCCAGTTTTTGGCTTTTCTCGGTTACGAAGCACCCTGGACTGTTACTAGTTTAAGTCTCAGCATATTTCCTTTAAAGGAGAGATGGGTATTCCTATAGATGTAGCCTTTACGTAAACTATTATTTCAACACTACTGCATGCACGAACTTCTTACGATTACAGTAACAAATAATAATTATTTTCCAATAGCATATCTTGATCACCTAAGATTAGCTCTACGATGCCATCCTCTTCACATAAACATGATAATCGGCTTGGTAGACACCTCTCTACAACTCGATTCATAGGGATATATAGTCTTCAGCAGCCATGCAAATACTACCATATGCTTTTAAACCACTCTCCTCCCTGCAATCTAGACATCCAAATTACTATTCAAAGCACAACTATCTCATACTTTCCGGACACAACCCGGTAGTCTCGGCATTGAGGTAGGCTAGGCTTTAATCCTTAGTTAGAAATTTATTTGACTAATTTACATGCTTAAATATATAGAATTATGGCTCTTATTTTAGGTTGGAATTTTATTTAATGATGAAAAAAGGGTTAATTTAAATCATAGTATAGGTGATGATTTATAGGCTAAAATATTAGTAATATTTGGAAATATATTTGATGATTTTTTTGAGGTGATTCTGGTGAAAATCGGGCTGTTTTGTATTATTTTACTACAAATCAGCCATTTGAACCCGAACACAGCCATTTCAGCTATTTGAACCCGGACATAGTCATTTCAGCTATTTGAACCCTGATCCCAGTCGCAGCATCCCGGATCCCAGCCTCAGCATCCCAGATCCCAGTCTCAGCACCCCGGATCCCAGCCACAGCACCCCGGACCCCAGCCACAGTATCCCGGATCCCAACCACAGTACCTCGGCCATCCCGAAAAAAAAACTAACTTAAGATTTAAAATAAAAGATATATGATGATTTATTAGTTAGCCTAGTAATATGATTTTTCTGTAGCTCGAAGATAATCAAATATCATGCCTAAGTTGGTATAATTTTATATGGTATGGTAGCCTAACCCTATTTTGGTACGTATGGTGTTATGATGGAATTTGAGGTGATGATATGTTCCTGTTTCTAAATCCATTACGAGATTTGTAATTGATACTACATACAGTATGATATGTAGTGACCAGGTGCAGATACATGGAATAAATCATGCATGTTTGCGTAAGACGATCGCAGCGTCTACATTCAGTACGAGATGTAGCTACATACAGTACGATATGTAGAGGTCATGTGCACCCTAGGAAAATTCATTTCATGTATTCATATATTGAAGAATTTCTTATATGGACTTATTTGGTTTTATAGATGATTTACTAACGTATTAACTTGTTTGGTGGTTTAGATTTTTGCCTATTGAAAAATTTTATTTCTCACTAGATTTATTTCATGTTTTATTTTAGATGACATCTATCATCCTGTTCTTTGACGCACTGGACATAGCATGATATATAGATGAAGTCAGAAATTGCTGTGTTATAACTATGCAGCCCGTCCTGCGTGCCCACATTTACTTTGGAACTCACTTTCCTATCTCTGTCTTTAGTGAGGAGTTTAATCCACACGACCCCTTCTTACAATATTGCCACGGATCCTATAATTGTGATCAACGAAGAGGATAGCACTGGAGGAAATGTTTAAAAGAGAAAAAAAAAGATGATGAGTTGTGGATTTTGTAAATAAATAATAGTAGTTGGAATACTCTAATGTTGACTATGTAATAGAAGGACTAAGCTGATGTATGAAAATGTTGTACTTGTTTAACACATACTTTTGTAACAAAGAACTGTGGCTACTTATAATATATATAACAACTTCTATAATTCATACATTTTAGAATTTATACTAGGACCTGTGTAGTAAAAAAAATATAGTAATAAAAATTATCTAACGATTTTTAAAAACTTAACCCTAATAAAAATACAATATCTAAAATAATTGTAGGTCGTTACAAAAGTCACAAAAACTCAACTTCATTGCTCAAATTGGCTAATAATAGAATAATAAAACTACCAAATTCAAATTATTGTTCTGTCATTAAATTGGTTTATGGTATAAACAACTAAGTATGTAAGTTTCCTATGTAATTTAGAAGACAATTTTAGTTCTTAATTCAAATTGACAATAGAAAACCTGACTAGTAAATTGATCTGCTAAGAAGAAATTTAGGAGTCTGACCTGATATACATGGAAAACTAACTAGTTTTGGTCTACCCCAGAAAATTAGGGAAATGCTAAAACAATGTATTTGTAGGGACTTTTCTTTACCTTGTAAAGAGGAGCACATATGCATTCGAAGCCTAATGCTAACAATCAATTCTGGTATTTTTTCAAACTTTGATGTGGACGTTGGAATACTTCATGGAGATAGATCAATATATTATGCATGATGTTTTTCTCAATGTTTGAGGACATTGTATGTCAATGTTTATAAGCATTTCAAAATAAAAAGAATTTGCTAACCAAAGGGGAAAGACAAACACTTTATCACTAAAATAGGAAAAAAAAGTAAAAGGCAAGAAATTCTATCAATATCACATTGATATATCAATTAAGTATTGATAACTATAGTATTTCAAGGAAAAAGTTGTACATAGCCTAAAATATGTTCCCATAATTTACCTTGGAGCTACAAATTATGGAGTTACTGTGGATTTGTGAAATGTTGGATCTTCTCAATATGATGAAAATCCTTCTTCTGTGAATATTTGAGTCCATCTAACAATTGGTTGGACTCACCATTAACCTCATGGCTATATCTAATGCCAAATTGAT
Organism: Glycine tomentella; assembly: GCA_007407185.1. Taxonomy (NCBI): domain Eukaryota; kingdom Viridiplantae; phylum Streptophyta; class Magnoliopsida; order Fabales; family Fabaceae; genus Glycine; species Glycine tomentella. The sequence goes on from PYAF01000284.1 coordinate 2,021,012, forward strand.
CTTTTGGCCACTGCAAATTCACACTAAAGTCACCACTCATATCAAGTAGTGAATCACCTCAAATTGCAACTGAATTGGAAAGTCTTGACATTTTTGCAGTGCTACCTTCCCAATAGGATTTTTGTTTTCTCATCTCAGACTTTCTTGATCTAAAGCCATGATATGGGAAAGTGAGATCTTCCTTTTTCAAATTCATATTGTGTGAGGATCCATATATACACTTGGATGCATTGACTATCCAGAATGAGATAATACATTGAGTGCTCTTGACTATGCAGTTTCGCAGTGGAAGCCGTAATTGCCATCCTCTTTAGGATTGTACTCCTTAGTAATGCACTTAGAATTACATTGTCCTTGTCTTTAGGAGAAAAAATCACATGGAAAAATGTGTATCATGCAAACCCAAATAACTCAAATGAAAAGGAGGCCCATTAACATTGTTTTTATGATTTAAAGTACCCTCATAGTTTCCTAAAACTCGGCATTAACATCATGTATTGGCACAACTATGGACTCTTTAAAATTTCTCCCAATTGATTCATGTTCATATCCTAAACCCTAAACCCATTAACATTGTTTTTATGATTTAAAGTACCCTCATAGTTTCCTAAAACTCAGCATTAACATCAGGTATTGGCACAACTATGGACTCTCTAAAATTTCTCCGAATTGATTCATGTTCATATCCTTTATATGTTGCTCTTTGTCTACTAAAAAATAGATAAATGGGTGACAAAAGTTACACACATAGACAAATAAGAAGGATCATTATAGAAACAAATAAAGCCAAAGCCAGTATCTCAAAACGGGAAAAAAATCAGATACTCATTAGACTAGTTGAAGGTTCATGAAAATACAAAAAGAAGGAAAAAGAGAAAAAATGGAGAACTTTTCTATCGTTGTTGTCACTGCACAATAAATTTTGAAAATTATAATGTAATTTTGTTTAAGACTTTAGTTTACCATATCAATGGAAAAAGGAAATTATCATTAAAGCACACACCAGAAGGGTATCTAAAACAATGTAAACTGTTGCAGATAATGCAAAAATCAGACATGACAAAATCACATGAGAATCTCATATATAAGAAGATTTGAAGAAGAAATACCTTCTAGCTTTCTTCACGAAGTTTGGCATCAAACTCCTTAGTTGGTGGGTACTTTGCCAAAGTTGATGGATCATAAGGACATGGCATTGTTGTGAAGAACTAGACATGAAAAATGTCAGGGGCTAAGAAAAATATCTTCTAAAACCCTAACACGTCTAAAATTGTAGGATGGGTAACACACATTTTGTTCAGACAAATTTCTCTGTGAACCGCACTCAACTAGAACTTATAATTACCTTAGCTGAAGTGCTAAAGAAAACAATATTAAAATTTACAAACAAGAAAACCATAGAAAACAATAACAAGTTAAAAGTTCCGCTAATTTTTACTACCATGATTAACAATATATAATTTGGAAATTTCAAGCAGAATGTTTTAGGAAAAACATTTGGTAGAAATGGTGCTCCACACGACATAAGTAGTACATGTGCCACAAACCGATGGACACAAATGCTGGTTGGAAAAAATGTCAAGCCAGTGCCACCATGAATCCTAACAGGCAGAATGAGAACCATCAACCTAATTTGAAAGGATAAACCACCATTTAATTCTGTAATGTAATGCAAAAATAATGTCGCAAGACGAAACAAGTATAGTACAACGAAGAAACCAACCACAACCAAATCAGAAACAACAATTAAGCAAGTATGTATACATTCACTCACTCTGTTCATTTTACATTTCTACCATACATATACAATCGCGCACTGCATTAAGGAAAGAACACACACATTCATAATCAGTAACGATCAAGATCAAGCACAATGTGAAACTTCTAAATGAATTTTAAGTTGCTAACTTAGGATTTTAAACAAATAAGATAAATTTCAGCTGAAGTAACCACTAAAAAGGCCAAAACCTAACAACATATCAGCTGAGTGTGATGCATATTAACAAATTGTAACAATAGATCAATAAAGTAAGATTTACGATCTAAATAGAAAAAACCTAATACCTTTTTACAGAGGCAGACCAGGACAGGGTAAAACCAAGGAACACAATGAAGAAGAATGGGCCCCACATATCCCAATCTGTGAGGGCCTTACCGTGGTCCTCACAGTAAGGGTTGGGGAACACAACGAGCTTCAGATTGCTCATGATTCTTAAGAGATTGTGCTTCACAGTGTCCCAAACGGGCTCGGTGAATGTGTTTGGGGCGGGGCTGAACCCAGAGGTGGTGATGTCGGAGCATTGCAGAGGCGGAGGCAAAGGAACGATCGACATGGAGGATTTGGGGAGGGGCGACAACAGAGGGAGGCTTGAAGAGGTGAAGGGGAAAGGGCGGCAAAGACGAAGATGAGGATGGAGGCGCATGGGGGACTTTGGGGGGGGTCTTGTCGAAGGGACTAATTGGTGAACGAGTGATGGTCGTTGATGTTGGATTGGGAAGATAGGTGAAGGGGTATGGTCGAAGGATTTGCAGTCGTGAAGGAGGCTTAAGGGTTCCTTGCAGTCATGGAGGAGGGTTCAGGGTTTACTGAGAGAGTGAGAAAGTGAGTAAGTGACACGAGAGCGAATGAAAGAAATGGTTTTTGAGTTTGTGAAAAACACAACATTGATTTTTCTAAAAATCGATGTGTTTTGAGGTTAATATCGATTTTTCAAAAATCGATGTTATTAACCATTAAACAATATTGATTTTAATAAAAACCGATGTTAACCTCAAAATATAACATCAATTTTTAAAAAATCAATGTTAATTATCTTTATTTATTTACGAGCATGTCATTGTGTTTCTTTTAACATCAATTTTGATAAAATCGATGTTAAAATGTCAATGTTAAAAACACTTTTTATAGTAGTAAACACTAATTATGTATATATTTTTCAGTAAGAATTCAAATTTTATTTCACCATGGTGGGGACACTTTCTTCTAAATTCAACTTTAATTATCGACTAATCCGTCAATACAAAATTCTTATATATCTTTAAATAAAAACTACAATTAATTTGCATCAAATTAAACTATTTTTTTTTTCATTTGTTTATATCTTCTACCATCTATTTTTTTAATAAGCATCCTCTTTAATCTATATTTATATAAATGACAACAATTATCTTAAATAAAAGCATTTTTAAGAGTTATTCTTAAAAAAAACATTTATAAGGTTTTTTTTTCCCTCAATAAGAACGTTTTTAGAGTTTTTTCTTAACCTCTTGCTTCTCAATCATATCTATTATTTTCATTTTTATTTTTAAATTTAATTTCAATATTTTTAAATGAATTTATCAATGATGAATAATAAGCTTATATCATATATAAATTTAAAATATAATTTATATGTCAAAACATTTATTTATTATAAATTTTAATTATAATTTATATATTCAAAATATTTATTTATTATAAATTTTAGTTGTATAAAATAAATATTTATCTTCTGCATTGCACATATTAATTAACATACTTATTTTCATATATAACTTGAGAAAAGAGAATGAAATTCTTTTACCATCTTATTTTAAATTATTTAATTGAACATTTCAAAATTCTCTTAATATGTAAGGATTTTAAAGATTCAAATAAGAAAAAGAAAATATTTATTTATCATGTTTCCTTTCTATTTTTTAGTTTTGCACTTATTTTCTTTCCTTCTTGTAAGTCATAACATCCAAATATATACATGACCCGTAACAAACTTGACTTTTAAAATATTAAACACAAGAAATAGAAAAATATAAATTTTAAGAAAGAGTACTAAGGAGAGTTAATTAGTTTTAATAGAAGTGACCAGTCTTCTAACAAATATTTAAATTTTGTTAAAAGAGATGTCTATATTTAGAGTAAAAAATACTAGTTCAAACAAGATTGTTTCTTAAAAAAAATACATGTGAAAAAAAGCTTTGAGAAAATACTAAATGAAAACACACTAATAATAAACCTAGCTCTATGGTCATAAATAAGAACTTTTTTACAATAATAAGAAAAACTATTTGTATAAAAGTAGAGTAGTATGAAAACTATTTTACAATGCATTATTTTTGTCATGTTGGATTCAGTAAACGACATCCTAAGCGACATTGGATACGTCATCTTATAGAGACAGGATGGTGCCACTGGTTCTCCTATAGAAAGCGACAATGACTGCCAAAGTTTCAAAAACAACAGAATATGCTACACAGGATGGTATCTCCTTATACTATATCAAGGATATATGCATAGGCGGATGTGGCTAGTAACTTAAATTTTGTCATTAAAATTTTAATATATTTTTAGTATTTATTTGTAATATTTATTAATTATTTTAGTGTTTGTTATATAGTTTACAATATTTATTAATTATTTTTATTTGTAATTCATATATTAACACATATTTATAAATTGATTAAAGTCTTCATTCTTCATTGAAATGAGAAGTATAATTTAATCATATATATTTTATAGAAGTATTTTAGTTTATATTGTAACTGCTCATATTCAAATATCTCAAACAATACTTATATTTAAACTAACTCTCATATTATTATTATGGTATTTTAAAATCTGATCATAAGTTATAATAAACTTTTTTCATTGTTCTATTTAATCCATAATAATGATTTAATTTGACTATTTGTTTGTTCTTTTATATTATAATTTATAATTATTTATTCCTTTAGATTATAATTTTATAATTATTTATTCTTTTAAATTCTCTTTAAAAAAAATTTCAAAGGCAATCCAATATTAAATGTAAAAACATAAATAAATTTTTTTAAATATAGGATTAATGTCCTCCTTAATTATTTTTCTGAATCCTCGGCTAGATATATGGAACATCATGTTCAAAATCCACATTACTTGTATTGCAACATGATATTATACTCAAGATGACGCTTCCTGCAAAGGACAAAAATTAAAAGCAAGACATCAGTCAAGATGTCGTTTCCTGAATCCGATGCGCCAAAAATAACCCTTGCCCTATAAATAGTTTTCACACACTACTCTACTTTGGTAAATAGTTTCTCTTATTATTATTGTAAAAAAAAGAAAGAAAAGGAAATAAGCAACAAGCTTGTTCATGACATGTCTGCGTTGGCACTAAGATAGCAACGAGATTCTCGGAATCACGTCTGAGATTCTGAAGAGTTACTTTCGACATTAAAAAAAGAAAAAACTCAATTTAATAATTGTATCCTGATCGATATCTGATAATACCTCACCTGGAGGCTAGTAGGAAGAGGGTAGGAAGAGGGTAGACATGTACTCACTACTCAGTTTAATTGAAAAATAACATTTTTTTTTTGTCAATTTCATGAGAGCAAAGGTGAAAATATATTAGAGTTCCTCTCGATCAACCCCGAGTTTACCAAAATAAAAAGTAATTGGGGTAAGACTTTTTTTTTTCTTTTTGCTGACTGGGTAAGACTTATTTATGATTAACATTTAGAAGAAAAACGATAAATTAAACCTTAACAAATAAACTCCTTTTAAGTAAATAAGTTAGTTTTAAACCTTAATTTTTTTAAAAAATCAGGCTTGATCCCTTCATAACTCAAGCATTTCTTTACTTCTGTACCAATTTAGTTCTATGGAGTATCGTAAAAATCTACGGTGAAGAAAGAAATGAAAGTTATATATGTAATGAAATTTATTAAAAAAATTACAATACATATATCTTTATTGAAATTGTGTTATTACACTAAAAGTATGAGCAGAATTGCTATCATCTACCCCTTAAGAAATGCATTTATTACAAAAGAAAAACTACTCGTATAATTTCACTTTCTCCATTTTTTAAAAATGAAGAACCCCCAAAGGACCTCTGTTTTTCATTGGTTTTTCTTTTAGTTACTTAAAATATTAAATAAATATGATTGCAATTTTTTTTTTAAAAAAAATCATGCATAATTTTATGCCAAGAAAGTAAAAAGGTTTATTTTTAATTTGTATAAGACTTTTTTACATAGTTTATTTATTTATTTATTTCTACATTTTCTTTTAGTCATCTAAATAAGTTGATGAATTTTTTTCATTTCGTTTCTCATACAAACAATATATATTTTCTACTATTTTTCTATCATTTCTACTTTTTTCCTTATAATCCAAATTAAAGGTTGATTCCCAAGCTGTTGCGCATAGTGTTTCTGGAGTGTTTCAAGCTGCTCATTGATTACTGCAATTAGGAGATGTTTATCTGATTGCCATGTTATCTTCACTCATATCTACCGATAATGCTTGTCTGCAAGTAGTGGAAGATGTTGTGTTTTATTATCATGCCTCAGTTTTTAAAATCATTGTTGTGTTATGATGTCTTAGGAGTCCCAACTCCTCGTATTGTTACTATGTAATCTCTTTGAAATCCCAAAATAAATAAAAATTAAAGGTTAGTAGTGGTCGCTTCTCTTATATCCTCTCCAAGAGTTCTCTTTCCATCTCCTCTCTAACAAGAATCATAATTATATGTTGTATCTAGTTGTTCAATTTATTTTACAATTAATTTATGTACACACATACATGCACATATATAAAGTTATGTGAACTATTAATGATATCTCACACACACATATAAAGTTTTATGTGAACAAGTAATAATGTCTTTAATTTTTTTATTAAATGAATTATGCATAAATGCAAATCTTATTACGTATAACAATACTTATATTCTTCTTTATCATAATTGTAATAACAATTTTTTAATACCTATAAGGTGTGACATGAATTATTAGTAGTTTGGGTCCTTTAAGCATATGACATAGGTTTAATTCCTAATTATGTGAAGAAAACAATGTTTGTGAGAAAAGGAGTTACCCTTAATTGGTACTCTACTTCCTCATGAATTAGTCTCATGATTTTTTACTATGAAGATATTTTGCTTTCAAATAAATAATTTTTAATTTATAATTACAAATTTGCAATTTTTTTTCACTAAAATAGACTGTTACATAAATATTTGACTTTTTGTGTGATTTTAGTTTTTTTTTATTCTAATTACTTAAAGTTATCCTTTAGATACCGTAATTGTGTAATTTTGGTTTCTAAGTCAATGTTCAATTAAATTTTTAACTAGTTTTACTAACATAACATTATTTAAAGATAATGTGATAATCTACCTGTTATATGATATATATGCTAATATGATTTAATTATATTTTTAATCATTTGCGAGTATCAAATATGAAGAAATAAAAGTGTAATTAAGTCATATAAGTACATGTATAAGTTAAACAACACTTAGTTGTCACATGATTGAAATATCATAATCTAATTTACATTAGTAAAATCTGTTAAAAATTTAATGCAAGACAGAAACACCAAAATTGTACCGTTATCATACTTTTAAGACCTAATTAGCAGAATTAAAATCTAAAATACTAAAATCGATCCATTATTACCTTATAAACAAAAAGTGCAATTAAATGTGAATAATTATAAGTGATAGAGGAAGCTTCGGCGAAGCTACACGACTCAACAATCCAAATATCCAACCAATCACAAATTCAATGTTACCTTATCCCGCTCCCGCCACCGAAAAAAAGAAAATATAATTATTTTAAATCAGCATTCCAATAACTTTACTTATTATTATTATTATTATAAATCACAGTTCGAGAAGGATAGTTTAAGCCTTGCACGCCTCCATATCCAAACCAACAAGAAAAAGCAAAGAAAAAAAATATATTACACCCAATGAATTGGTTTCCACTACTGTGAATAATTCAGTAGTAACAGTACTATCAGCACAGGAGCATTAATGTACTATTGCTATTACACATTGACTAAATAATGAGCATAATATAAATATAAATATATACTATAGACATATATACATAGAGTTCCCATTATGCACCTTTTATTTTCTTATTTTTTAAATATCACCGATCAAACAGATTTTTTGAAGTTTCTTACTATTTTTTGCATTAGAACAAAATTTGATTAGAGTTTTTACGAGTGACATGATATTGTAAAGACTACAAAAAAATGAATATGCGACTTTAAGAAACCCATATAGCTAATTCCCATTCGAGATGCTCTTAGTTCTCCTCCAAACAATTATATATATATATATATATATATATATATATATATATATATATAAGCTAAAGATCATTGCTCAGTGGTGATCTTCTTTGTTTGTGAATTCTATTCTATCAGCACTTTCAAATTTCAAGACAGCAAGCATATCATAAAACCTTGTCCCTTGTCATTACTTTCACTGAAATCCAAGTCAGAGTCAAGTCTCAGTGTTTCACTTCCCAAAATTCTTCACCCTTTTGGCCTTTTCCCATTCAGAAATATGATTCAGTTCAACACAACCAAGATGAAAAAGTGGATGTTTTCACACTGATCTTCTCCTTATACCCCGCCAAGCTTTTTTTTTTTTTCTTTTCCCTCGCCTAATGGAAGTTATGTCGAACACCATCAACAAGCAAAACAACAACGTAGCAGCTTCACAAGGCAACATCCACTTCCAAAAGCTTTCTTTCTGGTTCGCCCCTCGAACTCGTCCACCGGGTTAATTTCCTTCTTATCTTTCTCTTGTAGCTCCACTCCACTAAAAAGGTTTGAAAGGTTTTAAAAGATAGTCCACAGCCACAATTTCAACTGCATAAGTCAAGGTTTTTGGAATCATCGTGATTGTAATTGTGGTTGCATCAACTGTATTTGTTCACAATTTTTTACAGCATCATGGATCATAATAAAACTGCAACCGCGACTGCAATTTAAAACCTTTTGGACTATGGTTTACTCCTTCTATGACAAAACCTCTTATTCTGGCTATGATATTTCGGGGTTGATCAATCCAACTTTGCACAACCTTGGAGCTTCCAATGGCGTTTCGCGGGGCGGCTTGTCATCACCACATTCTTTGGTTTTTGAGATTGAGAAGGGAGAGCTGGTGAAATGCCCTGCAACTGCAAAGGTAGGGAAGAGTGAGATTTGTGAGACCAAAGCTTTGGCTGCTTTGAAGAACCATAGTGAAGCAGAGAGGAGGAGGAGGGAGAGAATAAACGGTCATCTTGCAACACTACGTGGCCTTGTGCCATCCACTGAAAAGGTATGTTTTTATTCCTTCCTTTTCCTTCTATTGGAAACTTGTTCTCTTATTGTGCATGGCTTGTCATAGCATTGAATTATTTTGGGTTTTTAGTTTCATGACTTCACTTTGACTGTATAATTGGTTAGTAACGGATCCAGAAAATTTAAGTTGTGAGGGTAGTATTCATATATATAAATTGAGGAATGATAGTAGTTAGCACCACACTCTCTTTGGTTAAAATTGATTAAAATCTACAAAATCATGACAGAATCATTAAATAGGATGTGGGTATAAAACTTTGTAATTTTCAATAAATTTTAACCAAAGAGATTAAGTTAGAAAATGTGTTCCTTACATTTCTTGTATAGGTTTCTGGGGGCAATATTTATATTATCCATTGAATTTATTTTTTTAATGCATTTCAAATTTTGAGGGAATTTTATTTTATATATATATATATATATATATTATGAAAATTTTACTTTTATATAATTATCCTACTTGAAAGATTATGATCAAAATGGATTTACTGATATAACATTTCTAAATTTTGTTATCTAGCCAGTTCTTGCAAAAGAACCGTGATAATGTTTCTACAAAATGCATATTATGTTGGTGATATGAAAATGAAATGATAGATTTGTTGGTAGGTTGAAACTAGGTGAGAACTGAGAAACGATCAAGGTCTTCGTTTTTGGTTGAACCGGTTTAAGTTTGAAGAAGGATGAAAACACAAGCTATCCTATCTAATCTGGGAGAGTTGAGAATAAAAGATTTTGAGTAAGGAAAACATATATTAACTTATCAATCTGCAGCTTGACATAAAAAATTCGGACTTTTTGACATATTAGTCCAGTTTTATACACAATGTTCAGTTATGGTAATTTTATTTTCTGTTATGTCAAAATGCTTGAGGCTGTTTATGTACATTTCCTGTATAATAGTTTTGAAAATAAAATGGAGCTGAGTCTGCAGTATATAAACACCACAAGTTTTGAGGTTTGAAGCACATCATTGTAATTATTGTAGTTAAATGAAGGGCTTTTGATTGCATCATTCTTATCCTTTTGTGGTCAACTAGGTATATGGAAGTTGCTACTTGGCTAGAGTCAACTATCAAGGTGCATCACTTGATTATTTAATGTGGAATTATTTATTATGTATGACATACATTCACACTTATTATAGTTCATGATAATATATATTGTTTTATGATCTCATATTCTTTATTCCCAAAGTGGAAACCCTTTATGTACATGCAAACCAGGTGCTTCCTCCTTGTGCCTCCACGTCATTAGATGAATATTACTGGCCGTGGATTATTATAGTTGTGTTTTGTTCATTTAATTGTGCAGGATGTCCAAATATAGCTTCTGCTATTAATATTATTTTATTTGTTAAAAGGTTACTGGTTTTGGTTGGATTGAGTTCTAGGAAATACTTTTACAAAAAAAGCAAAGGAAGTAGACAATGAATTTTTTTGGTGGTTTTCCTTGAACAAGTCATATGAACCAAATTATAAAACATTAAGTACTGTAGAATGTCAATTTTGAGTAGGTATTTTAATTTGATGTTCCTTATCTTAGGGGAGAAAAAAAAGGAGCATAAATGTCATCACCAGAATCAGATTGATAAGGTATTCCTATCAAGTGTTGTTGTAGACATGCCAGCTGTTCTGGGTGTCATATGACAGAGTCAGTTTCATTAAGTATTTATGTGATGGTTTGTGGTTTGCATGATTTGTCTTGTTTTGTTGTACAGCCATATTCTGTTTGTTGGCTAACTGATAATGGTGTGGGACATGGAAGGAAAACCATCATAAGTTTTAAGCATTGGATAATCAAAACTGCTTAGTTGTTAGCCACTTAGTTTAATCAACTACCTTAATTAACTAATTACTGGGTTTGACCTCTATTGCAATGGGTTATCAAAATGATTTAAGTCATTATTATCAAAGGACCAATCAACTTGAGTTATCACTTATCACCCTAATAAGCTTATGCTGAAGTCATGTAGTGATAGTAATTAATTCATAAGGTCACTGTCCTTGTAATAGAAATAATTAGTAGCTTTTTTAGTAAGTACCTGACTAAAATAATTGTGCTACTTTCTTCGTTAATAAAACATTTGTTAGAATGTGTTGATTTTGATTTTGATTTCGCGGGTCAATTGTTACTCTTTTAGATGGATAAAGCCACTTTACTGGCTGAAGTGATTAGCCAAGTAAAAGACTTGAAGAAAAATGCAGTGGAAGCAAGCAAAGATTTTCTGATCCCAATGGATGCTGATGAAGTGAAAGTTGAACCATATGATGATGAAGGAGGAGATGGATCCATGTCTTACTGTGCCACTATCTGCTGTGATTTCAGATCTGAAATACTATCTGACCTAAGACAAACCCTTGATTCACTTCCACTGCATCTAGTCAAGGCAGAAATTTCAACTTTGGCAGGTAGAATGAAGAATGTGTTTGTCTTCACATGTTGGTAAGGAAACATTAATAATATTAATATTGAAAAATGCCAAGCTCTTGCAAGTACTGTTCACCAGGCACTATGTTCTGTGCTGGATAAGGCTTCTGCCTCACTGGATTTCTCACCAAGAACATCACATGCAAGCAAGAGGAGAAGATTATGCTTTATTGAAACATCCACTTCCTCATGCAACCATGGATCTTGTTTGTGCTGATGTCAACAATTTGATGTGTTAATGTTATTTGTTTCTGCAAGTGTTACAGAGTGTGGTATTAGTATTTCTTATTTGTTGAGGAAAGCTAACAACACACTTGATAGTATATTGTTTCATATATTTTCGATTATTGGGTGAATCTCACAAAACAATAAATGAGATTCATTAAGTAGCATATGTGATATCATATAATGAGAGTGACGTTTATCCAATAATAGAAATGGTGCTAAAAAAAAGTTTGTGAGAGAATGTACTATTCGTCTTACTAGCAAAATTATAGCTGTTTGGATTACCCTTGCATCCCTTCTAAAAGTATATTTAGAAGTATTTTTTTTAAAGGTACAGACAGCAATCAAAAGTATGTTCACAATGATAATCCAAACAAGTACTACTAGTATGATGTTTCTGAATTTGAAAAATGGCTTGTGTGGAAGCTGTTATGATGTATCTATGCGGAGCAATAGGCGATTTGTGTGTTATATGTAAATAAACCATGCTTTTTTCATTATAATAATGGAACCTACCAATTAATTTAACCTGCCAAGATTCAAATTATACTTAGTTATAGAAAATAAGATTTTGTCCATATGATCAATTCAAATGGCAAGAGACGAATGAGCAATTGCTTCAATTCAATTTTATCATGAACTGCTGCTATTTCCATATAAATTGGTGTAACCCATGAGGTTTGAATCATAAAATGATGTGAGCTAAGTGGTTTTTTCTTTTGGAAATAAAGCAAAAGGGTGTGCAAAGGTAACAAGGTAATCAATCTTCTTGGATGGGTTCATAAATAAAGCAAAACGGTGTGAGCTAAGTGGTTGAACAGGAAGATAATCAATCTTCTTGGAAGGGTTCATAATTTTCTGGCATGTAAGATTTTGCTTGTAATGTTTCCATAACTAGGATCAAAATGGCAATAGATAACATCTAATATGAGGGATATTGGCACGAAATAGTCTTACTACTACCATCTTATTAGACAATAATTTGTGGTGTTCAATACTCATCAAGCCTTTTTCGTATTTATTATCATTATCAGTGTAGAGGCCTAAATAAGTTAAGAGCATCTTTATCCCTGAAACGGTTTTGGATGCAATAATTTTTGTTTTTTACTTACAAATTGTATACAGAATTGTGCTTACTTTTTGTATGCCATTGGTACAACTATTTCACTCTACCACTGCATTACCTTCTAAAGGTACGACTTATTTAACAAGAATGCTGATAAAACACTCTTTTGAATAGACCTTTTACCATTAATTATTATTTTTTGAAAATCATAAGTTTGGATAACTCTCACTTTTCATTTATTGATTTTCTCTCTAAATTTTATAATTTTTAATAAATTTTAACCAATAATAAAATGTAAGTTAAGAATAATGTGTCAAAGAATGTATTATTGACACTCCTCTTCTTTAAGAATAAACTCATTCGATAAAACACTTTAATTCGATATATGAAGGTTAAAAGAACAACTAGAGTAATTCTTTAATGGAATAAAATGCCTTTTAATTCAAAAGTTAAATATTTTTTTGGTATGAATAACTCTGCCCAGTTGATTTGTGGCAGGTGGTATTCAAAATTTAATCAAATATAATCTCATATTAATTGTTTCATATTATTAATTGCTCTGAGTAAATATCTTAAACGGAAATAAATAACCCTCTTAATTACTTTCAATTAATTAAATAAATTCATTAAATAGTGTGTTACGATTAATAATCATTAAATACATATGTAGCATCAGATTAAAATGCAACAATGTTCCTCTGCATGCACTCTGTGCTTCCCAGGGTCTAGTAATTGTCTCATTGCTTAACTTTATATCCCTCTATTGTCTCTCTCTTTCTCATAAGTCACAAACACAGACAAAAACTACAAGAAGAACAAGTTTCCTTGTGTGTCCTCCCCTCAAAACCCAACATATCTGCTTCTTAATTCTTATTCACTCAATTCCTACTCCTCTCATCAAACAAGGTTGAATATCTAGAAAGAGTGGTGTGTGATGGAGAAGGAGAACAGTGACAAGGAGGAGTATGTGATGATGTTGCAAAGATGTGTGAAGAAGCTTCACTTTGGAAGCTGGGAAGAGAAAGAAGTGGCAGCAAAGGTAATTGAAGAAGGGTTGGCTAAACAAGATGTTAAGGTGAGAGAGATGACAAGTGAGCTTGGGGTGGTGAGAGTGTTGGTTTCTATGGCAGTTTCCGAGGTGGCTAATCGCCGCCGAGTAGGACTCAAGGCCTTGATCCACCTGTCCAATGGAACTCAAAGGTATGGTTCAAAAACTCATTTGGTTTTAGGTAAATTTTGTGTTCTTTAGCATAAAGTAGTCATTCACAAAGTTGGTAAAAACATCAAATCGATAACATGGTTCAGAAAAACTAAATAGTAATTCTTTATCTTTGTTCTTTCTGCTGTTTGCATCTCTTGATGCAGCTCAATAACGCACACTGTGTTTAAGCTTATTGACTATATTGAGCAACTATGACTTTGGATCAACATTCTTTTAAATCGTGGTGGTCAACTATAGTTGCAAACTTGCAGGCTGCAGCCATAATATTATATTACCTCTAGTTTTTTTATTCAGAAATTGACATGTAATAAAGCCTTTCAAATGTCAACGTACGTAATAAATAAACAGATAAAAGATATAATAAAAAATTAAAGATATATTACTTTTTCAAATGTGGGTCATAACTTTAAATAATAGTTAAAGTTTTTGAAGGTTCTGCAATTATATTGTAACTGTAATTGTAACTATATTTATCTCAATTTCCTCCAATTTCAATATAACCGCGACCAAACTTTGAAATCATCAACAGTGAAATGAATTCCAACACGGAATAGAATGAAGGTTTCATCATTCCCGTTAAAAGAATAACATTCACTAGTTCGTGCTGACAAGCGTTTCTTTTTGCCTTGCTTTGAATTTGATTGAGTTGAAACTTGAAACACGGTTTGCATGTTTTGTTATTTTTTCCAGAAACAAGGCTTTGATAGCGGAGGCAGGAATATTGTCCATACTGCCTAAGAAAATTGACCTTGAAGATGAATCAATAAGTGAATTTGCACACTTACTCTCTTCATTGTCATCTCTAGGCAACATCCAACTTCCTCATTCTTCATTGCACTTTCTCCAATTTCTCATAGACATTCTCAAGTCATGCTCAAGTTTTGATACCAAACAATTATGTTTGGTGGCCTTGTGCAACATTTCATCTGTGTTAGAGAATGCAGGGCCTTTGGTTTCTAATGGGGTTGTACCTATTCTTATGGAAATGTCCTTGATCAAAGGAACTTCAGAGAAAGCACTTACCATCCTTGGAAACATGGGGGTGACTTTAATGGGAAAGAAGGCAATAGAGAATAGTTCAATGGTGCCAAAATGCTTGATTGAGATCTTATCTTGGGAAGATAAACCTAAATGCCAAGAGTTTTCATCTTATATTTTGGTTATTCTAGCTCATAAAAGCTCGGCACAGAGAGAGAAAATGTTGCAGTCAGGGATTGTCCCTGTACTTCTTGAAGTGGCTTTATTGGGGAGTTCTTTAGCTCAGAAGAGAGCACTGAAATTATTGCAATGGTTTAAGGATGAAAGGAAAATAAAGATGGGACCACATTCAGGCCCACAGACTTTAAGAACTGCAAAGGAATCAATTGTAAACCAAAGGGACACAAAAGAAGGGAAGAGAATGATGAAAAATTTAGTGAGAGAAAGTTTGCACAGGAATATGGAAATTATAACTAAAAGAGCAGATGGGGCTGAGGATGATTCTAATAAGCTGAAGTCTCTTGTTATCAACACAAGTTCCAAAATTTTGCCCTACTAAGGGTCATTTTAAAATTTGAAGGAGACTCCATTTACCAGTGTAGGCAGCCATTGATGGTGCAATTTAAGAAAAAAGCAATTTTATGTGGAAAAGTCATCTTCATGAAAGAAATCGTACCGCTTCTTTTTACAATATTTGCATATCTTGAACAATACAAATGAATATTTTTCATTTTCAGAGTAAAAGAAAAAACATTATGGATACAAACCCAGAAAACTTCTTTTTCTACATAACAGTCTTATGACCAATAAGAAAAATTCTTAGGTGCACCTAGAGCAAGACATTTTTCTTGCTCTGATTCATTCATTGTTCGTCATGTCAACATTGTGGATCATTGTTGTTTCCTACATTAATGACAATTTTTAATTTTTCTAGGTAGATTAATGACAATTTTTATTTTTTCTAGATAGATTGCTGACATGGCAAACAATGAATGGATCAGAGCAAGAAAATGTCTTGTTCCAGGTGCACCTAAGAATTTCTCGACTAATAATATATGTTGATCAATCTCTTTCCATGTACGAAAACATTTTAACCCTACTTATTAGCCATTACTGTCATTTATAAATAGTAACAGTAAACATTTAACTATAATTAGAAATAATGTTATACATTTACAACCAAAACCTTTAACAAAATCTAATCAAAATAGTTGTAGAATAAAGTGAAAAGGACCAATCATGTATTTAGGAGTCAATTATAGTACAGTACATTGTATTAAAGCAACTTTTTTTTACAGGAACATAATGATCCTACTTAAAACATATTTAGTCATCTGGCATGCTCTGATCCTACTTTTTTTTTTTTTTTGCAGGAGCATAATGAACCTACTTAAACTATGGCAAACCGGTATTTCTTGGACAAAGACTACCTGTTACTGCTTCAAATCCATTTAAGGTTCCTAGTGTGTTTGGAATCTCATTCATAACGTATATCTAAAAATTTCACGTCAATTCAAGTAGCTTTGCTATTGACGTGATTTTCCATGTCCAAAATGTACCCAGCATTAGCAAGCATCCTAATTGAAATTAGCATATATTATCACAAAACAGCTCTATTTTCTTTCTATTTCACGTAGAGGCTACTTAGTACTTACAGAAGAATTTCCACGTCTCAAGGCACCATCAAACGACGCCAAGATAGCATTCTGCATGTACAAAGCGAAATAAAACACAATGGAACGATTCTTGCTTCTTTTTTCTTCTCAACTCGACCCTATTTTAAGTAAAATCAAAATATTACTTGCTAACTCCCAAGTCGGTATCATCATATTTCTAGAATACACCAAAACGTAAAACAAAAACCTGCATGATATATTCTGTATTGCGTATATCAAACACTACACAGGTTTTGTCCTTAGAGGAATGGTATCAAATGTTTTGTCCACATCCACTCCACGCACACATTATAAAGCAAAAAGAATAATCTCCAGGTTTTTATCCAACGAATCCCTAAAACTCGCCTCAATCTCGAGCATGGGCAATGAGCTGGTACCACGTTATACAAGTATTTATTCTAATTCCAACTGATTACAATCAGTGATCCTATCATCTACAAGAAGTTGCACCATGCAGAAGTGGTCTCGATATTTCACAACTTAATAAGTATAGAGTCTATGCTCATCAATTTGAAAAAGTATCCAATCTATTAACAATGGAGCATAAATAAATAACTAAACAAATGTTGTGCTATAGTGTAACCTCGTAAAATAAACCAAGCGCAATATATTATATCAAACCATCTGTCACATACACTTACCCTAAGACGACATTTGTATTTCATTACAAAAGTATTACAAGCAATTGTCTCACTTTGGACTATATGATTAAAAAAAAAATAGCTTGCATCCTTCAATGAACATTTGGAAACCAAAATGGTATTCAAAAAGTCCAAACCTCAAGGATTACCGCAATGCAGTCTTGGCTGAACTACTTCAAATCAAAATCGACCAGGAGAACCACCTCGAAAATCATTAGAAAAAGCAGCAAATATGGGCATTCACAAGTTTTCATACACAGGCCATCAAATTAAAAAACATCGAGTAGAAATGTTCAGAAGAAAGAAACAAAAAGTAATATATGTGGCCCAAAAGGATGATGAATCACGGGAGAAAAAAATGAACAAAAGAAGCACCAAACTATTACAAAGCAAGTTATTATTCCCATAAAAATATTTATCTCCTCCAGGACAATGCAAGACGAGGCAAAACTATTCAAGTGATAAAATAACATCAATAAGTAGCCTGATTAATCAAATAGCATTAACAACATCCTAACTGAAACTCCACTTAAGTAAACATTCAACAGCAGCACAATACAATATGGGGAAAACAACCAACACAATTATTCTTTTTTGCCTTTTCTCTTTTATTGGAAAGTCATTTTAATTGCGGTCACTCCTAATCCATGTTAGTTGCAGCCTCTTTGTGGCTGTCTTAATTGCAGCCTTAAATAGAGGCAACCTCAAGGGTAGTGTTTAGTATCACATCAACATCAACTAGAGATATGACTTAAATAGAGCTTGTAAAGCTTGGACAATCCTCACTTTACAACCCAGTTTTGTGAGGTTGAATTAGGCACTAAACTCAAATTTAAAATGGTATTTAGAGCTATCCTAGATCCATTGTTGGGCCACTTACGTTGCTACGCTCTAGGCCATAGCCTTGATTTAACAAATAGCATTAACAAGATCCTAATTGAAACTCCACTTAAGATAAAACTGCAGCACAATGCAAGAAGAGGCAAACATCCAACACAATTATTCTGTTTCTCCTTTTATCTTTTGTTAGAAAGCCATCTTAATTATGGGAATCCGTAGTCCGTCTTATTTGCAAACTCTTTGGGGCTGCCTTAATTGCAACCTCAAGGGTGGTATTCAGTCTCACATCGACAAAAGATATGACTTAAATAGAGCTTGTACAGCTTGGACTACCTTACAACCCGGTTTTGACATTGAGTTTGCCCTAATTTAACAAATACCATTAACAAGATCCCAACTGAAACTTCACTTAAGATTCAACAACAGCATAATGCAAGACAAGGCAAACTGCAAACAACCAACAAAATCATTCTGTTTTGCTTTTTATCTTTTGATGGAAAGTTATCTTAATAGCAGTCACCCCTAGTCCGTCTTAGTAGCAGCCTGTTTGGGGTTTCCTTAATTGCAACCTCAAAGGTGTTGTTTAGTCTCACATTGCCTAGAAATATGACTTAAATAAAGCTTGTAAAGCTTGGATAATCCATATCTTACAACCCGGTCTTCTGAGGTTCAGTTAGACCCTAAACCCAAATTCAAAAATGGTATCAGAGCCTCTCCTAGATCCATTTTTGGGCCACTTGCATTGCCATGCTCCAGGAAAGTAGCCCTGAGCGTGAAAGTTTCCTTAATTGTAGCCACCTCTAGTCCACCTTAGTTGCGGCCGCTTTAGAGGCTGCCTTAATTAAAACCTCAAGGGAGGTATTAGTCCCACATCATCTAGAAATATGGCTTAAATTGAGCTCAAAGCTTGGGCAATCTTCATTGTGCAAGTCAATTTTTAGGGTTAAGGCCCTATAAATTCTAATATCTTCATACCCAACTTTTAACACAAGATCCAAAGAAACAAAATGCAGGTAAATCACAAATTCCGTCTTCAAACTATTACTCTCTCCCCTAAATAAATTCTAAAGTAATAACACTATTCAAGTAATCCCTAAAGTATTTGAATATTCATCAATTTAGTCCCTAAGTTGATGTATTGTTTTAATGTTTAAGGACTATTTTGAGGGGTATTTTAATATTAAAGGGACTTCTTTGTTTAATTTCTAATAATTATAGGACTACATAAGTAGCTTGTTTTACTTTAAGGATCCTTTACCTTAAGCTTGGGCAATCTTCATCATACAAGTTAATTTTGGGGGTTAAGTTAGGCCTTATAAATTCTAATATCTGCATACCCTACTTTTATCACAAGATACAGAGAAATAAAATACACATAAATCACCAATTTCATCTTCAAACTATTACTCTCTCCCACAAATAATTCCTAAGGTAATAAAAAGTATTCAAGTAATCCCCTAATGTATTGAATATTCATCAATTTAATCCCTAAGTTGATGTTTTATTTATAAAACTTAAGGTATAATTTGGATGGTATTTTAATATTAAAGGGACTACTTTGTTTGATTTCTAATACTGCTAGGACTAATCAAGTAGTTTGTTTTACTTTAAAAATCACTTAGGCGAGAGGGTAACACTTCAAGAATCAAATTGGTGGTTTACTCAAGAAATATTTGTTGTTACTTTATCTTACTTTAATTTATTTTTTCCAGAGGATTGGCTTGGAAAACGGAGGGAGCTTAAAAATAATCATCATAGATTGAACATAAAAAATTAAAGGTTTACCATTTTATACATGAAAATACATGGCATTGCAATTGCCACATCAAGTTTGACCATGGATTTCACAACAAGCAAGGTAATCAATCTCACAGCTGGCATTTTTCATAATCAAAGGTGTTTACACACATCCATTTCAGGCTAAATTATATTAGCAGATCTCGTCTTTAAGTTTACTCAATAATTGATGTTGAATTTAGTATAAAACCAAATGAAAAGGATATTCAACAAAATACTCAAATATATCACGAATTTTAAAAGGTGTTCACAAGCATCCATTTCAGGGCAAATCAATTGCAGATCTCATCTTTAAGGCAATTTGAATAAGCCTCTAAAAGACTTGAGTGAACTGATTCACTCATTAAAATTTGATGCTGAATTTAGCATAAAACCAAGTGAGAAGGATATTTCAAAAAATACGCAAATGTATCACGATCGCCACCATACAAAGCAAATACTTGCAACTAGCGGAAGTTAAAAGAACAAAATTAAGGTCATCATGACAACCACAGAGTACATATATGCATGAAAGAGCATAAACCACAATAAGAGACATCTCAAAATTTAATGTAACCACCTTGCCATTTAGTCAATAACTTGCGAAACTAAACTAGGTAAAAACTATGAATCAAAAATTCTACAGAAATTCTACATAAGTACTACATTCAAGTACTACGCCAAGTCATGTAAGCTTCAACTAACACCCATCACAAATGGAACCATAACACATAGATGCAGAGGTAGTGAAGCAGCAACAAATTACAGCAGTCCATGTAACCAAAACCAAAGATTTCATTGTCTGCATGCACGAAAGCAACCATTTAAAGCATTAGCGCCCAAGAAGCCATCACAAACCTGAATGAAACACCTATCCAAAACTCAAACAAATCATTAACCTTTAAAAACATAACAAACTGTCAAAACTCAAAAGTGATAACCATCACTCTAAATGATAATTAGGATCAACAATTAAACAAATTTCAATATACACAGACCATAAAACAATTAACAAAATATAGTGTTTGACAAAAGGTATTAAAGCCAATTCATAACACCAATCAATTAATTAAACACATTGTAAATATTAGAGCCATTCAAAAATACATGTAAAATTAAAAATTCGCATTTTAAAAACCATCCCAGAAGAGTGCCAGCAACACATTTTCTAACACACTATTAGCTACAATTTGTTGAAAACTACAACATTGTGAGTGAGATTCAATAAATAAGTTCCAGGAGCAATTTTTTTTAAAAAAATATGTTGCAATTTGTTTAAAACTACAAAATTACGAGAGGGATTCAACAAATAAGTTCCAGGACCAAAAAAGTTGGAAATTTGTTGTCACAATTCGTTGAAAACTATAAAATTATGAGTGAGACTCAATAAAATAAGTTCTAGAACCAAAAAAAAAATTTGTAATGTCCAACAAATTTCAACAATAGTACTAAAGAGTGAGTTCAAAAGCGTGTTGCTAGCATTTCTCAACCATCTCATACAAGTTCAGCTAAACCAAACAGACACATTTATATATTATCTATCCAATGAATAGGGGCATCGACTAATCAACAGCCAAATAAACCATCATAACGAAAAATTACCTCAATAATAGGGTGGCACGCCTTGGTACATTCCACCAGGAGGTCTCGCCATCGGAACCTGCGTCTGCAGCGGATGCCCTGATGAAGGAGGCAAGCCATACTGCGAGCCATCAGGGTACCCCCCACCAGAATTGGGAGGCACCCTCGCACCATAATCACCGGAAACCGGCCCGCCCATCTGTGAATTACCATATCCATGGCCATACCCGCCACCACCGGCAACCGGAATTTGATTATTATACGGTGGCACCTGCTGCTGCTGCTGCTGTTGCTGCTGCATCCCATAACCATTACCACCATATCCACCATACTGAGGCACCATCATAGAACCTTGCTGCTGCATCTGTTGCTGCGGATGTTGCTGATGATGTTGCTGCTGATGCTGATCCGCTACAAAAGGTTTCGTCTTTTTGTTATCCACAGCCAATTTGCAAATCACTTGGTGTCCCTCAATTGTTTTCAATGGCTCAACCAACGAAGCCCTTGCACCTTCCTCGGTCTTGTAAACGAAGAAGGCAAAGCCTCTGCTTTTGCCACTGGATTTGTCAAATCCCAGAGGCCCTTCCTCGACTTCTCCGAACTTGAGGAACTCGTCGAGGAGCCTCTCCGAGGAAATTTCGAAGGGGACGTTCCCGACGAAGACCTTACGGAGGGACACGTCGCCGCCGCCGGGTCCTCCGGCTGCGGCGAGCTGCGTGACGGTCATGCGGCCGTCGATCTTCTTGCTGGGGTCCTTGAGGGCGAGAATTGCGCCGTCCACGTGGCTGAACACGACGAAGCCGTAGCCCTTGGACCTCCCCGTGGCCTTGTCCATGATCACGATGGCCTCGTCCAATTCGCCGAACGCTGAGAACACGCCGCGGAGGGTCTCCGTCGTGGTCTCGCCGGCGAGACCGCGCACGAAGAGCTTCCGGAGGGTGGAATCGCGGTCAGCGACTGCGCGCACGGCGTCGAGAACGTCGGGGTGGCGGAGCGACGCCGATTGGAGGAGGTCGAGGAGCTGCTCCTGGGAGAACGGTTGCAGGATCTTGCGGATGTCTTCGGCGGCGAGGGGGGCGGCGGGGGCGGGAGCTGCGGCGTCGATCGGGGATTCTTCGGTGGATTGCTGCGGCGGAGAACAGGTGTTGTCGCCGTTCTCTTCGGTTTTGCGCTTCTTGGTGAATTCCATGGTTCGGTTGAGATTTGGGAATTAGGGTTTCTGAAGGCACGAAGTGAAGCGTTTAGTTAAATAACCGAACTTAAACAGAGGAGACTCTTCAGAGATGCTGTTTGCGTTGTTTTTATAGGATAGAAGCGGGTAGATTGGTTTGTACTTTGTTCTGTACTACCACGTGTGTTGTGTGTGTTTCTTTTTTTAAAAAAAAAAAATTAATATTAAAATAATATAAGTTCAATTAAGAAAACACTTTTATCTCTCTCATTCATATCATACCAAAAAAAACTACATAATTAACGTGACACTATTGACACGTGATAATGTACTATATGATTATTTATATCATTCATTTGTTTTGTTTTTTAAACAGTCACAAATATAAAAATACATATCTTTAACAGGAAAAAATTGTTGTTTAAATTTTATATTTGACAAAAAATATTTTTTAAAATAAACATGCTCTCACTTGTTGGGTGAATCGAAAGATTGATTTTGCACAGCATTAAGGTTCAAAGCAGTAATTTTTCTAAATAATGTTTTTGTATTTGTTAAATATATTCAACATCACATGTTAGTGCGTTTTATCCCTTTGGTTAAGTTTGTGTTTAACTATTTTTATATTTTACATGATTAATTTTAAATTTTACATGATTAATTCATAATAAGTAAATATATTTAAATTCAATTCATATAGACATTACATATAAATCATATTTTTCAAATTAAATACTAAATTTTATATAAAGTTTTTATTTTGTATGTTATAAATATTTTAATTAAGTGATTTAAAAATTAAATATCATTTGGAAATATAGTTAATTCTTTAAAAAAATCATTCAAACAAAATACTATTTGATTAAGAATTGAGAGGATAATTAATGGATTTAATTTCATTACTAAATTATTGAAATTGTACTTTAGTATGAAGATTTTGGGACTTTTCAAGATTTAGGTCAAACACACATAATAAAGGTTAGGTCAAACATATTTAATAGAAATTATTATTAAATTTATTATTTATTTTGAAGATTTTGAAACTTTTTAAGATTTTGAGACTTTTGATCATATAGGTCAAACACACATAATAGGTGTAGCTAGGTCAAACACAATAGAAATTATTATTAAATTTATTATTTATTTTGAACATTTTGAAACTTTTGAAGATTATGAGACTTTTGATTATATACGTCAAACACACATAATAAAGGTTAGGTCAAACATATTTAATAGAATTTATTATTAATTTGGAAGATTGTGAGACTTTTGAATATTTAGGTCAAAGGCACAATAAATATTAGGCCAAACACATTTAATAATAGAAACTATTATTAATTTTAAAAAAATTTCAATATCCTGAAATTGTAGTATAGGATTTTGCTAAATTTCTTATTAAAGAAAATAATTTTTTTTTAAAAATAAGAATATTTTTTATTAAGAAAATGAGAAGGGGAAGTAGCTTAAAGAAAAGTAATTGAAAATTGCTTTTTTTTTTTTGTTACCCTTTTGGTTCTCATCATTAAAAATGTTAAAATAAGTCTAACCAACCCACCTTGGCTGGCTTAAAAGGTGGGTCAATCTAACTCATCTCTTAGTAAATCTTAAAAATATTGTTAACTCATCATGAGTGGATGAGTTAAACATGCTGATTATCTAAAAAAATAAATTAAAAGCGATAAATATCTTACATTTATATTAATGTAAATTTCAATTCCAAACTAAACATTGGGATAAAGCAATAATGGTCCTGGAACTACAAGTTATAATCAATTATTTTCTAATAATGTGAAGAAAACCAAAATACAAATAATAATCATCATGACAAATGACATCTCAATTTATTCAAATGAAAAATAAAAAAGACAAACAAAGTGTAATAGGTGGACAACCCACTCTCCAATCCGGTCCACCTCCAATTCAACTCGATAGACCGGATCATAAGTGATTAGGTTAGATTTTTTGGATAATTAAAATGACCTAATTTTTTCAACCCAACCCGATTCAAACCCTTGGTGGCCTAAGATGGCCAACGAATTTTGGTCTATTTTGATGACTATATCATAGTTGTACAAATTTTACCTTTTAATCTTTACACTTAATAATCACCCCTTTTAGCTTCTATACAAGCACACTTTCAAGTTCATTTTTGTCTTTGGTGCTTAAAATATAACTTAATGTCATTAATGAATGTTGATATGGTGTTAATGTGTGTTGAGGTTTACATTTTAGTTCTTATACTTGCTTCTAAGTTTTTTTTTTTCTCTTGAAAAGCTAAAATGAAACTTTTATTTGAAACTACCCACACAATGTGTGAGGCAAGATAGATACCACCAAAAGGGTTACAAGAAAAATATTGATGCATGATTAAGCTTGCAACAAATTGACAAAACTTAGCATGCCCTCTCTTATAAGCTCGGTAAAATCCCACACAAACAATTAACATGAAAGGTATTTAAATAAAGAAGATATGATGAGATACACAAAGAGGTGAATAAAAATATATGAGAAATAATATAAGTAAGTCTCAAATTTTAAAAACGTTTCCATAATCTTGTTTACTAAACAAACAAAAATATTTTTATGTCTCCCTCTCTGGTCAATTTCTCATCTATCGAACATATAAATTAAGAATATATTTAGTGAACAATCTTTTTCTCTCTTAAGACGAATAAATCACATTATGTTATCTCATTAGAGTAACTCGATCTCGGAGATATAAGATTGACTAGTGATTGAGAAAGATTGAAGAAAGAAGAAAAGAAGCAAAGGTCACTTTAAGTTCAAATTCTCCCAATTAAAATTTATAATAAAAAATTAACAAATTAACATTTTTCAACATAAAAAAACCCAACAAATACCTAAAAGCATAACTAACCAAAGTTGTTGTCCTACTAATGACTATAACTAAAATTCTAATTAACATGGAACCCTAAGAAAATATAATTAAATTGCAAAATCATTCTTACAATTCATAATACATTCCACTTCAAATTTTAAAATTCTCATTTCATACTTACAATTGAACATCTCATTACTTAATGTTATTCAACATTATAAAAAAAATTGTTGTTTTTAGGATTCACAGATATAATCATATGTCATTAAACAAAGTTAATAGCATAAGAATCTATGAGTGATTGATGAAATATTAAGTGTATTTTCCTATACTTATGATATCAAATTAAAACAATGAAATAAAATGTGTAAAATAAGAAATAAAAACATGTCAGTGAAGGATATGGAAGGTGAAAATTAAAATAACACTACTACAAATGGGTCTTCTATGTCGGTTGTAGAGAGCTTTCTAAGACGGTTGTACGACCGTTGTTGTATTGAGTGTCGTTGAAAGTCATCACTTTCGACGACAGTTATTTAACAACCGTCTTCGTAAGTTGAAGTTTCTAAGACGGTTATTAGATTAGTGTATTTTTTAAATAAAAAAAAATCTGTGATTTCTGGAGATCAGTTAAGCAGGCAAATACTAATTTCATTTTTCCTTTTCTTTTTTCTAGAAGTGTTTATAAGATAAAATTATCCAAAGAGACCCTAAAAGGAAAATATAAGATATGTACACTATAGAATATGCACACTGGTACTGTTGTAATAAATTAGTACTTTGGAGCTCATTTGAAAAAACAAAGAATATTAAATAATTATAATTTGTATTTTGGAAATCATAATGCTATATATAAGCACTAAATGGAACTAATTTTATCTCTTTTGGTCCTAGAACTCATCCTATCATGAAGATATAGAAAGAAAACTAGAAGTTCTCATTCTAATTTGGAATAGACTAACCTTCTTGCATATAGGCCAACAAAACTCCATATAATTCCTACAAGTCAATACAGTGTAATATATCGAGGCACTAAAAGAATTTAACAATAAATTTTTTTATAATGAAATGGGAATAGAAAACTTGATATCACTATATGTCATTAAGTTAGAAAAGGACTTGATTAAGCAAAATGAAGAGGTCTTATATATATATTTATCCACACAACGTAAAGGTTTCATATTTTCAAGAAAAATACAACATAATAATATTTTTCTCAATTTACTTTTAAATTGTAGTAAGTTAGCCTTCTTCATGTGCATACAAGTAGAATGTGACTAGGTTATGAAGTGAGAAGTATGTGTATCACTATGTTGTGTGTATCATGTACTCATTAGGTACCTAAGGGTATGGTACCTACTCTAAATACAAAAACAATACATTTTAGTAAAAATTATACTACAATTATTTTTTTATACCTTTGAGAGCATCTTCGCCATATGCTTGAAACCCATTTTGTTCACAAGGTGTTTATATGCAAGGGTACTATTCAAGTACTCACATTCTCTACACCTAGCAGCAATCATGCCAGCATTGTTGTTTATGTCTTGTTGTGATCTAATTCTTATAGAAGTTCTTTCACTTTTATAAAAGTTTTTTCACTTAATTTATCCAAAATTGAGGTTTATAAATTGATTTTAATTTAAGAGAAAAGTTTAAAGTCTACAATATTCACCCTAACCCACAAACACATATGAAGAGAATGATGGGAACATCTAAAAATGCAAACTACACATGCAAAGGAAAACATCTTAACCTTGATAGTACTTTTGTCATTTGTGCCCTAGGTTAGATTCAATAGTGAAATAGTCAGCCAAAAGTTCATTGTATAGACTAAACACACTATACACAATTTTTTAATTATGCATCTTAGTTAAATTACTAATAATTAAACACAAAAAACAAATAAGATTTACGAAAAGTGATACCTTTTCTCTCAAGTGTTGCAACTCTTTGATGGTATTCCTCTCGCAAAGACTCAACTTTTGCCTCATTGGATTTTCTCTGTTCCACAATTATTAGCAATGAAATAAATGGGATGCAGGAGCAAACAACACAGGAAAAAAAATGGGAAATAGAAGTAGGGAACAGTAACACTTGCTAATTAGCTTACAAAAACACCAAAGAATTTTCATAGAAAGATGTACAAAGGAAAACTGATACATCATACATAGTATACAACAGGAAATGTCCAGAAAATTATAGCTTTCAATTTATTCCTTGAAATCCTCAATCACAGCTTTCAATTGTTCATTTTCATTCATCAATTTTGCAATCTCATCAGCTTTAGCCTGCAAAGAGAACCAAGATTACAAAAACGTAATAAGATATGCAATAATATAATGGCCATAGAAAAAAAAACATATAGAAGAGGAGCATAATTAGAAAAAAATATGCAACTTCTTGAATATATTGAGAGTTGAGACATTAAATCAAATGACCTTAAGGCATTAATGAAAATCTGAAGATTGTTGCTGATTATAGCTAAAGAATAGTTTTCATACTAAAAATTCTGGGCATTTAGCAAAAAAATGGTTTTACAGAATGTTCTACAGAATCTGAACACTCAAGCTTCTCAACAGGGGATTCGGGCATTTCAACAGGAAACTCCAGTAAATGGTTTTGATTTTATTAATTTGATATAACTTGATCTAATAGAAGAATCAACAAAAACAAGGCCAAAAGGAATAATGTTAAGTATTACTTTTAATATAGATGTAACGTATGTAACAATTGAAATGATGGTAAGTATTACTTTTAAGATAGATGTATAAGTCATCGAACTTTTTTCCATACATATCAAGTGTGATTGGACAATAGATTAAAAGTCCTCTACAAGATTAGTGCATAAACTAATCATTATAGTAATAATAATCCCCAATTCATCAGCAAGTTCAAATATGTGTATTAAAATTGAGGATAAGCGCAACATGGGATTATTGGGAGAAGGCATACCTCAAATCCCATCATCAATGTGAGACGATTGCTTTGCAAACTAATCTTTTTAATGCACTTGAGACCACATAGATTCACAACTTTAATCTGATTCTGTCCAAGCCACAGCTCCTGCAAATTCTCGAGGCTCTGCAAATTCTCCATCACCTATATCACAAACAAAAACATAGAAAAACACCATAGGAAAACAAACAAAGCACACGGTAACTTAACCCATCATGGGAATTTACCCAAAATTTATTGGAGCCAAGTTTAAGAAGTTGCAGCTGATGGAAGTGCTCGATCTCCTCAATCTTGGCAACTTCGTTTTTGGACACATAGAATTCCTTGAGGGTATCGGAGACCCTAGACAAGCCGTGTAACGAACTAATCTCGTTGAACTCAACATCGAAAACCAAAAGCTTCTTGAAAACGCTAACGTCAGGAATGTTCTTCAATTGATTATCCCGCAGCATAAGCTCCTCATGAAAAAGTGTTTCAGCGCATCCAAACCGAGCGTTAATGAATGATATCGAGAGTTACCACGATAGAGGAGAGGGTGTTCTAGGAAGAGAGAGGGAGAACGGCGGCATCTGTGATTAGGTTTTGGCGAAGAGAGAGTTTCTTGAGATGGGAGAGGTTCCTTATGCGCAGGTCTAGCGTGGACAAGCGGTTCGCGATGAGGTCCAACTCGGTGAGGCTGGGTGGCTACTCGACCGAGTCGAGGTCGTGGAGCTGGTAACTTATGAGATCCCGAAGCGTCGATGAAGGACCGTCTTCGTCCTCAACCGGGGTAGCTCGTTCGATGGTGTCGGAGAGGGCCAAAGAGAAAAGCAATTTAGGGTTATAAATTTAGGAACTTCAAATACGATTGTTAATGAAACCGTATTTGAATTTATTAAAGACAACGACGGTTTCTTAAAAAATCGTATTTGAATAATTGGATACTAAAACAGTTGTCTTATAACTGCCGTTATTGTTAATAAACAAATACGGATTAACCAATAATCGTCTTTGTCAAGTGCAAAATATTACAAAAATGTCACCGTTTACTATACAAAGACGGTTATCTCACGACCGACGTGGAAAAGATGTCGATTAAGGATGTTTTTATAGTAGTGTAAAGAAACTCTCTATCAACAAGTCCCAAGTAAATTTGACATCATATCCAACTCAAAACCTGAGTATCCTTCTCATTTATATGTTACTTAACATACTTATTTCTATCTAATGGGAGACATCTTGCCCACACTTGCAATGTAATCCAATACCAAAGTTGTTATGCTCTAACAATTACAAAGAAATACTATTCACTTCCAAATTGGTTTCGAGAAGGCAAGTCAGGTTATTAATATCTAATGAATGTGAACAATTAGGGAGGGAACTATGTGCATCCAAACAGGGGTAGTCGCCTCCCTGAATTCCCAGGGTTGTTGGTATGTATAAAAACACTTGTATAATATACTTTATTAGTTTATTTTATATATTTTTTGTCCTAATCAAAACTCAAAACATTTAAAATATATAATAAGTTTTATCTATTAATAAATATACCGGTACCTTATGGGATTTGGATGGCTAATTTAATTTCTTTTAATTGTCTTTTTTCTTTATAGATATACGTTACACAATAATTTATTTTGTTTTTAATTGATTTTAATTTTTTTAACAAATAATTTTATTTATTGTTATCTAAGGATTTATAATATTTAAAATTTAGTAGATAAATTAATTTTAGCTGCAAT
This sequence comes from Glycine tomentella, assembly GCA_007407185.1. Lineage (NCBI taxonomy): Eukaryota > Viridiplantae > Streptophyta > Magnoliopsida > Fabales > Fabaceae > Glycine > Glycine tomentella. The sequence goes on from PYAF01000284.1 coordinate 2,051,248, forward strand.
ATATTAATTTTATAATGTAATAAAGTATGACAATTTAAGAAACTCCTTCTTCATTCTTTAAGAATAAAGAAGTCAATAATTTCATATATTTTATCCTAGTCTTATATTATAAAATTCAGAAATTTAAAAACAAGTTTGTAAACTGATGAATGATCTTTTAATAAAAAAAGAAGTAAGCGATTTTTATTTATTGTTATATTTACTTTTATAAGATATATGCAATATTGTTTATTATTTGACAAAATTTTAGGCAACTATTATTAGTAAAAAATAGTCATTTTTCATTTTCTTTAACATGTATTAAATTTTCGCCCCCTAATAATTTTTCCGGGTTCCGTCCTGTGAGCAGTATAGAATTCTTAGCTATCCATCTTTGTTGAGTGTGATTATGGGGAAAGGGAGATTTAATGACAACGTAGTAGTTATATAAGCCATTTGATCTTTTTGTCATATATACTTGCCTGGTGGTAAAACTAGAACAAATATCATTTAAATAATTTATTCATTCTTTTCCAAGAACAACACCATTGGCTAAAATACATATTTGGTTCTTTATTTTTAATCTTCTTGTTGAGTTTGATTTTTTATATTTTAGAAGTTTTATTTTAAATGTTTCTAACGTTTTCGAATAATTTTGAATTAGTCTTTTTCGTCAATTGTTAAACGTAATAGAAATAGATACACATATTTTTTAAAGAATCATTTTCGTGATAGTTTTTTTATAGAAAGATCCAATTGTTTTTTTCGGATGTGCTTCTATCTTCATTAAGTTGAAGCTAATGTAATTTTACTTGGATAAACGTCTAGACGCCGCCAACGAATATCGATTAAGTTGATTGTGTTTAGTAGAATTCTTAATTTAGTCTGAAATCTAAATACTGAAGTTTAACTGTTTGGACTTTGGATATGTAACTTTGTTATATATATATAAATGCTATACCAGATTTCATGGGCATACTTACTGACTCAACCCAATAAAGCAGATGGAGCCTACAAAACACGGGCTTGTACTGATCAAAGAGTAAAATTATAAAAGATGTATAGAAAATTACAAGTGGTAGTCAATAAGTTTTTCTCTTACTAAATATAATGTTGTAAACATATGATCTGATCTAAGATCATGAACTCATACATGCTACATACATTGCAGCATTACATAAGGATTACTGGTCTTTTACCAGTGAAAAACAAAGTACTTAATAATATTTTATTATTTTAGGGTAATGTGCTCTAACATGCAACGTTGCATCTGACACATACTTAAAGTAACGGATAAGAGGCTTGCATGTTAATGCCGCAAAGACCTTGAGGGTTACCAGTGTCCCTCTTAAGCTTCATGTAACCACCCTCACCCCAACTTTTGCCCCATGAATTCCTTATCAACCAGTATTTTCCCTCAGCCTCCTCACCATACCCAACTATGGTAACTGCATGGTTAAGTTGAGTTCCACACTCACCACTGAAAACTCCTCGTGAGTAAAACTGAAACCCTTGTCCCATGGCTTCAAGTAGCACCGAGACAGGTTGAGTGGCCACTGCAGTTAGAAGTTGCTCCTCGTTCTGGGGAGTTACACTTTGGTAGCCTCTGATCTGAATTGCAGGGTTGGAATTTCCACTACAAGTTCCCTCTGTTCCCGCGTAAGGGTATTCTTCTTCATTTGCAAGACCATAGTCATGAATATATTCGAAGGCTTTTTCCACTTATTGTCCATGGCACCCGTCATAGCTGGCACAATCCACCAAATTTTGTTCAGACAATGACACTAACTTGCCATTTTTTATTTGGTTGATTCCCTCAACAGCTGCCACAGCTGAAAATGCCCAACAACTCCCTGCACAGCCAAATCACATTCAAATATGACCCAAATTAAAGAATTGTGATTCAAGAACAATACACGTACAATATAAAAAAAAAACATATTTCATGTATCGATATTTTAGCATTAAATTAATTAGCCTCTGTTAGTTATCTAACCGAAATTAAACTGCTGTTATTACTAATTAACAATGTAATGCATCATATACTAACAGACAACTCTAATGGTATGTACTGAAAATTGATATATATATATATATATGTGTGTGTGTGTGTGTGTATATATATATATATACTCAATACATCAAAAAGATCAAATATTAGTATAATATATATCGTAATGTTAATGTAAACCCACGGTGTCTAGCTATACTATTTTCTTAACCAAAGTAACTAGGACATTTAGTTCTATGATAAAATCACAATATTTGTATGATTATGAAACTAATCCTCATTCTAGATTTAGTATAATTCGTCACCTCTTCTAAAAGATATATTTTTTGTGAATCACAATGTTGATACTATTATCTACAAGTAATCCTAATCTTTCACATTTTTTCGTCTCCTAATAAATGGTAAATGGTTACTCCCCCCCCCAATGAATTGAAATTTGAAATGCATGATGGTTACTGATAAATGTATATTAATTAGTTTGACACAATTACAACGTACCACATTTGCCTTGGTTCTTAATATCATTAACAGCTCCTCTCTCTCTCCAATCCAAGCTTGGGTAAATCTCACCGACACTCATCTTATGGAAGCCAAGACTGTCGTTAATCTTGAACGACCCTGGTTGAGTTGGTGTCTTATACAGAGCTCCCGTGTGAGAAGCAACGAATTCTTCGTTAGTCAAATCAGCAAAACTGTTTAGGTTTAAACTGTACCTCTTGTTTCCTTCGTTGTTGTGTTTCTCTATGAACTCCAAATTCTCCTTGAATATCTGTTGGCGCCTGTCCTTCTCTGCACTGTCAGTGTAAACACGACCGTGCATGGCCATCCACTCTTCATGCTGTGTGGCAATGGAAGCCTCAGAGAGTGTGCGTGACGTGGCACGAGATATGCATGTCAAGAAAAACATGAAAAATGTAACAACAGATTTTCTGTCTAGTGTTAAAGCCATTGCTCACAGAATAGTAAGTACTCAGTAGCAATGTCTTTAACTGAATGGTTAATTATTTGTGAGCATGCATTGAAGGTTTATATAGAAGTTGGAGATTACAGTTTGTCATGCAAATTTTGACATTGAGAAACACGGCTTCTGCCCCAGCGTGCCCGCTAGGTTATGTCGTGTATCATACATATCACCGCAATAGAACTCTCCATTATCCGACAATCAAGCAAATTAATTATACGTTTCACAAACCGTACTAGTTATTAGTTGTTAGCGGAATAATCATAATCACCACATTTTCTTTTTTTTGTTATTCTTTTATTATCAACTCAATTTTATAATTCCATATTATTATTATTATTATTATTATTATTATTATTATTATTATTATTATGTCTAGAACTTCTAAATATTTCAGTCCTCTAATTACAGTTGGTTAAATTGATTTGCCGTCTCTTTTGTGATGAAGTCTTTTGGCGATAAACCAATCCAATAAGAAGATTAATCTCCAAGCTGTTTTTTCTTCGTGTTCTCGTTTGGTTCCCTTACACCACAAAATATAATGCAAGTCAATACTATTCGTTTTTCTCAATTTTCTCTTATTGGCTCAATTTCCCCGCAAATCAGGGTCAGGCTCAGTTTGTTTGCGTGTTTTCTTTTGTGTCTAAAGTTTTTTCTTCAATATTTTTTTTCTTCCATTAACACAAGCACGTATACATTTTTATTTTGTGCGTGAGTTAGAAAAATATTGCGTACGTTAGAATGCAAGAAATAATGGGCCTTTCATTTATAAAAATAATAATTCATCGTCTAATGACCTCTTACCTTATATTAATTAATTTAGAAAAAATATAACTTACTTTAAACTTACTTATAAAATTGGACCAGCTTTGTTGATCATATAAAATTTATTTTATTCTTAAATTGTTCTCATGAAAACAACTCACGTAATTGCAGGAAAAAAAAACCCTCACGTAGTACGTTTCATCTTAATAAAAATAATATAAAATAAATGTAAAAAAGTTATGTAAAAATATGCACAATATTTGAAAGGATAAAATATATTTTTATTCCTTTAGAATCTTCAAAATTCAATATTAGTCTCTATAAAAACTTTTGTCTTAAATATGTTTAAAATTCCTGACAAATGATTGAATGTTATTCTAGATTTTTAATAAAATTTTGTTGTTGTTTTGAGTCTTTGATATGTTAAATTTTTTGTTTCAAGTTCTTATATCAGTTAAATGATGACATGATATCATCACAACTATTGATAATGTTAGGAATATTAATTATAAGGTAACATGTCATCATATATTTGATTACAAATACTCAAAATAAAAGTTTTAATATATCGGAAACTCAAAATAACGAAAAAATGTATTAGGGATCCAAAAAAAATTTGATCGTTTATCAAAGACCTTAAACATATTTAAGCAAAAAAAAAATTGTCCATTTTTATTTGCATTAATTTTGAAAAGCATCATTTTTTCGTCCAACTGTTATCTAAACCATTTAAAGAAAAAATTTCACAAATAATATAGATTGGTTCGGATATTCAAAAATTGCACAAATAATATAGAAAAAATTGCACAAAAATTGCACTAGTGTAAGGTGTTCATTGATTCATATCAATATAACAAAAAAAACTCCACAATTTGAACCGAACTAATTAGATTGGTTCGATATTTTTTTTCTATTCGAGTTAGACCCGAATCAAACTAATTGCAATATGATGTTGATTGGTTCAGGTGTCACATTCACACTTTCCAAACTTGAACCAAACTAACTATATATTGATTATTATTTTTTAATGCTTAACTTAATTACTATAGTGTTCTTCTAAGTATTTTCATTGTGTTTCACTTCAATTTGCCTTCAAAACCAAAGTTTATATTGAATAATTTGGTTTATGTCATTTCTATTATTACATATAGATGAAGTTTTATGATTTAATCAATTAATCATGTGTTATTTTTTACAATTTATGCTATTATTTAGTTAGTATAAGTGAATTACATTCAAATATGTAGCTTAAATTATATTATGATAGCTTTACTAATCAAATTTGTGACAAAATTATGTTTTTTTCAAACTATTTTTAGTAAAAAAAATTGGTGAGGAATATCCGATAACCCAAATTGAACCAACATGTTAATCAAATAGTTGATTTGGTTTGGGTTACACAAAAAAAATTTCTTATCTCAAAACCAACTAAAATCAATTAGTTCGAATTTTATTTTCTCTTAAATCTAAATCAAATCAACCCATGATCACCCCTATTACTAATGGCAAATAAATTGGCCAAATTGCATTAGGTGGACGCCTTACCACATGCACAATGGTAAATTGCATTGGGGGAGACCTGTAAGACCCTGACTTCTGGCGCGGACGGCGTGGTATGCAGCGCGGATAGCGCCAGAAGTCCTGATGAGAAAACTAGGTTGGAGTTGTGGCGCGATCAGCGCTAGAGTTGGCGCGGTCAGCGCCAGACTCACGGGAAGGTAGCGCCAAGGGCGCCAGGCTGGCGCGGATGGCACCATAGGCTCGGGAGGTTGACGCCAGGGGCGCCAAGGTGACGCGAGAGGCGCCAGTTTTTGCAGCCAGCGCGGACAGCGCCAGGTGTGGCGCGGGTCGCGCCACAGGTGCGGCATGTTCACGCTGGTAGCATGGATGTGGCGCATTTAGCGTGGCAATGGTGGTGGAGCTGGCGCGGATCGCGCGGGACCTTTGGCAGACCCAGTATATAAAGGGGGTCGCGTTTTTAGAAGAGAAAATCTTCTCTTCTTCTTCCTCTAGCGCCCCACCACCATTTTTGGACCTCCCAAGCTTCCTAAACCCATAGTTCTTCACCCAAATCCCTTCCTGAACGCCTTAAACCTCCTAGAAACCTTGAGAGAGCTAGAATCCTTCCTCTCTTTCCCATGAAACCCCAAAGAAACCCCTTCCTCAGAAGGAGGCGACAGAGCTCGAGTTAGGCGAGGAACAACGGTGGTTCAACGACACCAGGGCTCGGGAGAGTGGCCCAGAGGCCTTCCTCATCAGTTCTGAGGTAAGAAACTCGAGTTTCTCCGATTGATTTCATGTTGGGGGGTTTTGATGAATAGTGACCCATCTGTGATAGAGCTAGAATTAACTCTGGGTCTAGTTGAGAGATGTGTTTAGAATGATGAGAGGAGGAAGGATTAACTTTCAGTTTGTGATTTGGTGAATGTTAGTTTTGGCTCTAGGTTGTGCATGTGTGACTTGGACTGAGTCACTTGATTTGAGACATGCAAGAGCCATGTTTGATGGACTTGTGGTGCCTGTGAGGCCATGGGAACGGTGTCTAGTGGTTAGACCGTTCAAGCCCTATGGAAACCCTGAGTTATTGGGTGGTGTGAGCTGTGATGCTTATTGTGAATGGCTTGGGTTGAGTCTAGAGGGACTCTTAGGCCATGTTTGATTTGAGATAGACCACTGAGGGTCTATGGAAAGGCTTGTAGAGGATAAGCCTGATGAACCTTAAGTTAGATGAACCTGGGCTGATAAAAGGACTGTAGTTCCTTTCTTTGAGGCAGTTGAGGACTGCTTGATGAGCTTGTGTACGTTTATCTGCTTGAATGGTCTGTGATGTGCGTTTGTGTGCCTTGATAGGGCTTGACTCTGTGGGTGTCAGAGGAGCAGACCATCGACCGAGGTGTAAAGCTGTGAGGCAAAACTTGCCAGGTAAGCTCATCGTTCTGGGGATTATTCCCTTTCTCTTGTTTGCCACCCAAATGGGTGATGGATGCATGCCATGCTTGATTTTATATATGTTTATGTGCATGCTGTGGAATGCAAGGCCAATGTGGCCTATTTGTTGATTAGATGAATGATGATGGCCTAGAGTGTGCTGGGCTGAAATTGATGAACCCTAGGATAGACACCGAGATGGTGTGAGGGTGTTTGGCACCTGTGGCTTCAGGTGTGGGGCCTTGGGCCTTTGGATTGAAGAACACAGTGAGGGTGTTCTAAGAAGTGATAAAGACCATGAGATGGTCAATACTGGAATCTATAGGATACTGGACTAGTATCGGGCTAGCTGAGGTTCCCTAGCCAGAGGAAGAGTTTGAGGACTCCCTGGAATAGCTGAGATTCCTTGGAAGGTGCCACTGCTCTCCGCCTAAAGTCCTAAGGGTGGATTGCCCTGTATGAATGTTCCTCCTTAGGCAGAGATGATGAAAGTCCTGAGTGATTATGCTCAGGCCAGTTTATGAGAAAGTTCTGAGGGATTGAGAGCTCCCTGTGTGGATTGTCTCTCTCAAGCAAGTGATTAGAGATCCTGAGGGATTGAGAGCTCCCTGTGTGGATAGTCTCTCTCAGGTATCTGACTGAGAAGACCTAAGGGATTGAGAGCTCCCGGTGTGGATAGTCTCTCTCAGGCAGCTGGTGAGAAGTCCTGGGATTGAGAGCTCCCGGTGTGGATTGTCTCTCCCAGGCAGTGGAAAGTCCTGTGGGATTGAGAGCTCCCCGTGTGGATAGTCTCTCACAGGCAGAGGATTGGAAGTCCTGTGGGATTGAGAGCTCCCCGTGTGGATAGTCTCTCACAGGCAGAGGATTGGAAGTCCTGAGGGATTGAGTGCCTCCGTTGTGAGATGATCTCTCTCAGGCAGTGGACTGGAAAGTCCTGAGGGATGGAGTGCCCCGGTATGGGATGACCTCTCTCAGGCATGTGTGGTGAAAGTCCTGGAGGTGATTGCTCTATATGGATGTTCTTGCCCAGGCAGTGTATGTGAAAGTCCTGGAGAGGCCAAGCAGTTGACAGATATGTTGTATTTCTAAGAGAGGGCTTCCCGAGGGGATGAAAGCCTAGGGCCTCTTAGATGAGCCATATCTGGATGAGTAAAGTCCTGAGTGAGAGTCCTCAGGCATTGGTTACATGGTTTCAGGAGGTGGTGCCTCTCTAGTATGAGAAGTGTCCAGTGGTTGACACTTATGTTATGTACCTCTGTGAGACTAGTCTGAGATGGCTTGAGAGCCAGTATGAGGTGGGATGCCTCTGATGCTGATAGCATCCAGTTAGTACCCCGAGAGCTGGGAAATATGTGATAGCCAGGACGATGTCATAGGCTTTGTTATGTTTTGCTTATATGTCTGTGCTTGGGGGTGAACCAGGGTAAGGGAGGATCTCTCAGAACCCTGAGCTTACTGAGATGTATATCTCACCCTGTTGTGGGTTGTGGTTTCAGGTACTTCTTGAGGAGAGGAGTAACCACAGGCAGGAGGCCGAGCTGAGTATGCTGGAGTGGTCATGGGCTGCAGATGAAGATCAGAAGAGTCTTTATTTTGATCTCTGTCTTGTACCCTGTATAGGGATAGGGTGTGAGTATACACCCGTTGTACTGTACATGTATTGATGTATAACCACAGATGTGGTAGAAACTATGAGATGTATGTATATGTACAAGTTATGCTTATATGTATGAGTTATGTTTCCTCCTGATTATCTCTGTTTAGACTTGTATGTTCTTTGCCTATGTTGTTTTATGTTTGAGTTAACTGGATCCACAGGGGCTAGTTTACGATGCTTTGTGTTGTGTTTTAAATTCCATGCATAATGTAATCAAGAAAAATGATTCTATCGCTTCTGCACCGCGTTTAGATAACGCCGATAGCGCGCTTATGATATTATTAATGATAACACGTCCGGGGTGTTACAAGACCCATAGACCTCAACACCCATCACAGGCCTAATCACCAACGGCTAGCTTGGTTGAACCCTAAATAAAGAGTTAGTCGTCGCCTGGCCATGTTGATGACATTCCTCTTCTCTAGCCTTCTGGATTTCATTCATCACCATAGGCTTCATTATGTTGCATGACTGTTTGGAGATCCATTACATAATGTCATAAACCCCCATCTCCATTTGCTAGCGAACGATTGAAGGGATAGGTTAAGCCATCTCCAACATCAAGGTTAATGTGTTGCTGGGGCTTTCTCCCTTATTGTCCACATAATCCTCCAATATAAAATCAGGATTATCAGATGTAGTTTCGTCACTAGCTACCACATTGACAAGGGCAGCCATATATAGTAACTATGGATATTCCAGCTGACACAACACCTGCTTGAGTGGTGATACGATGACTTGATGATTTGTATTAGAGTTTTTTAATTTTTTTAAAAAATAACACTTAATTATGTATCATGTGATGATTAATCTAGATCAATAATTTAGAATTATCTAATAATTTTTATCACGATAGAGGGTTATAGCCCTATATTAGCTTAAAATAGTATTAAATACTTGTTTTTCATATGTAACAGTCTATCCTCGGATAGTGCTACAGTTCATATATATATATATATATATGTCTCCCACATTTAAGAGGCTGATATGTGATCATCATGTGTACGAGGATATAAATTGATGAAAGTATTAGGTAAATTAGACGGTATACAATATGTTCAAAATTGATTTTGAATGAAAAATAAGCAATTTTCTCAGTTGAAAGTGATTTTATTTTAGTAATCAAACATCATAAATTTGAGTTAAACTAAATTTGACTAAACTCACCATGATATGATTTCACCGTATAGAATCAAACATGCACTAAAATGGTGCGGGTAAAGATAAACTATCAATTATTATAGTTCACCGATCGAAAAAAAAAAAGTGCATGCATTTAGTCAGACACTCTACTATCATCAAAACCAAATAATGAAGTAAAGACAAATGGGTGTAGGCTATGATATCATAAACATCAAACTTTATACATGCAGAACTTTTTCATTTTCTCTTCTTTTTATTCGCTCCATCAAAGTCGAATTTATAACTTTTGCTTCTACAAGAGTTTTTAGAATAAAATTTGATGACAAACACAAAATTTGGAGTTTGAAAAGATCTTAATATGGCTGGAACAAATATATTAAGCTACGAGGTAGAATAAATAGATGTAAGCAATTGAGTTAGACTTGGGGCAAACGATCCTTACAAACACGCATGACTTTGTTTTGCATGATCTTTGTTTCCAATTAAATAAAAGATATTTTTGACAGTTGAATATCTATTTCAAATGGGGATGTAGCTCAAATGGTAGAGCGCTCGCTTTGCATGCGAGAGGTACAGGGTTCGATCCCCTGCATCTCCAATATGTTTTTAATTAATTTTTTGTTCTATGATAGTGTAAATGCATCATGTCTTGGGTTTTCTAATCATTCTTACACATTTTTCTTATTATTTTATTTTTCTTATATATTTTTTAAAAACACTACTTATATTAAAAAAATACATGCACCTACTAATTAATTACAATCATAGCACATTCGGAATATGTATATATGGTTAGTCCAAATAGAATCAAATGACTACATATTATTTTTCTTCAGGTCTTAAGGTTAGCTCGTTTCTGAAAACTGAATAGATGTATCGTTAACCTTTTTCACTACTTCTCACCCAAAATAGTCATATTTTAATTAATAATGTTATTCGTATATTTATATATATATATATATTATTTTTTATAATTAACATTATTCTTTCTATTTTTTAAATTAAAAAATTAAACATTAAGTAAAGTAAAACACATTTTATTGTAATGATTAAATAATAATATAAAACTATTTTATAGTATAATATTTTTTTTAATCGAAGATATATATTCCAAATAAGTATTCAGATCCACAAAATCATATTCTTGTCCTTCCTAAGTTTGCCTTGTCATCATCCACTGCATTTAAAGTCAATTTAAAACTTATAGTTCATGCTAGAATTGAGTTTGTTATAATGATTGAGATTTGCACAATGATGAAACCAAGAGGACAAAAGGTTGTTAGTAGTGCCATTGGCAATTTCATGAAACAGCTTTCTGAGTGGATCCTTGTAGATATGATCATTCCAGCAACAACCAAATGTCTACTGTAACCCATCAATATTTCTTTCTGCAGTATTTTCACCCAAAGCATGTGTTCCACTTCCACATACCTTATAATACTATATAATGCTAAATAAAATTGATATTAATATAATGCTAAATAAAATTGATATTAATATAATGCTAAGTATGTGGTTTTCAATTTTCGGTCTGATAAGTTTTTAATTTATTTCTTTATTTGCATTGGTTCCAGGGTTTACAACAGTTTCTTACTCCTTATGCCCACAAATTGTACAATTAAATTCCTTAACTAACTTATTCATCTACAGCATGATCAAACTTCAATGTGGAGAAGCTAAGTTTAGGATTGTTCTTAATTAATGCTCTTTAATGTTGTGAGAATGTGGAAAAGAGTTTACTATTTTTTCCCCTAAACTTATCTAAATGTTCATCGGTTTATTGAAACGCTTAAAATATTATTTATTGGATTAGTATCAATAAATAATTAGTATATTATCTTTTAGTATCATTAATAAATAATTTAAAATAAGATAATTATTAGATGTAGATTACAAATTATTTTAGATGGAATTAAAGATAAAATTGATCCTATAATGAATAGGGTCAATTAGTAGCGGATAGCTTATATTTGAAAGGTTCTTACTTGCTTCTAAGAAATTATAAATTTACTATCCCATTAAGTAAAATTATTCTCCATATGTCTCTTAATCACAATCTATTCTACTAAAATAGTCTCTTGGAAAGTAAACATTAATTCTTTCAAGGTTAATTAAGAGATTTTTTTATCGTCAAACCATACTCACGAAAATGAATACGAATTGAGATTATAGTTATAGTTTTATTGTTAAACATGTTATAATTTATATCTATGACTTCCTTGTCACATTTTCCCTTTTAAGATTATTGAAGAGTTTTTTTTATTTGGCTGAGAAGAGAGGTATATAATTGTACAGTTCAAAATAGTAGAATGACAAGTGACCACCTCATAAATGTCAATGTACACGTGGCCACCCTCCATGTCAGCATTGCCTCATTAATAGACGCTTATTCAGCCCTCAGGTGCCAGCCCGGATACAATGTTCGGGTTCCTTGTCAATACCGCTACAGAAGCACGGACGTCGATCCTCTACAGGAGCGCAGACATCAGTAATATTCTCTCTCCTTGTTAACTGCCTATCTATATGCAAGGATATTCAAATAGGTGTAACAACCTTATCTTATCATATCTCAACAAGTTATCTACTAATTGTTACTTATCTACAAGTAACGATATATCAATAAGGTACATATTATCTCTTATTCAAATTAAGATAACTGTCTACTATTATCTATTTTTATTATCTTATCAACACATTATCTATAAGCAATGGCCCAAGGCCCACTCCATGCTATAAATGCAACCCTCCAGATTCTCTCTAACACACTTCATTCTCACTTCCAATCCACTCTGGATTTACTCTACTCACTTCGAACTCAACGTTCATTCACACTCTTATCCCTTATACTTGAATGCATTACTCAAGTCTCTCATTCTCTATACTTTAGGCTGAGTCTTCACACTTGGTCATCCTTACAAATTTAATGTACTTACTTGAGCGTCGGAGTGTTTTTCCTTTGTTTTGCAGGTCCCTTCTTTAAGCAAAGCCTACCCTTACTCTGGCGCCACAGAATTTGGAGTCCACCAAGGCCACATCAAGCTCACACGTGGAATTTTCAGATTTTGGTAAGAACATTTGGCACCCACCGTGGGGCTCAGGTAAAACTTACCATGTGGCCTCAAGCAAATCACTCATTGGTACGCATCCATGGTCAGTACACGCTCCAACGTTAGACGCGACACCCCTGTCGATGCGTCTAACCCTCCACAAACTACCATGACGAATGCTGACACCATCCAACAACTCCAAAATCGCATCATGGAGATGGAGAAAAGACATGAGGAAGAGATTCAACGATTGAAAGTTGAAGCCCGAGCGAGACATCCTTGGGAAGACGAACGCACTCACACCACCAGAGAAGACCAGACACACGGCGAGTCACATCCTCAACAACCCTCACAACCTCGACAAACTATTGACCATCCAGGTATTCGCCACAATCCACTTTTCGATCGTATCATGGAAGTCAACATCCCTTTCGGTTGGAAACCTCTACATTTAGAGAGGTATGATGGCACCACCGACCCCGACGAACATCTTGATGCCTTCCTATCACAAGCAAACCTCTATACAAACAATGATGCCATGTTATGTCGGGTTTTCCCTACATCTCTGAAAGGGGCAGCCCTGACATGGTATGGTAGCCTCCCTGAAAGGTCCATCGACAGTTTCGACACCCTTGTCGAAAAATTCAGTGCACAGTACGCAACCAACCGAACTCATAGACTGACATCCGTTGCACTCGCAACACTGCGCCAAGCAGACGACGAACCTCTCTGCAGGTTCATGGAACGATTTGGGCAACTGACTGCCCAAATTAGAAACCTTAATCCCAAGGTAGCACTACATTCCATGATGTTGGACCTTCGACCTGGCAAGTTCGTAGACAGTCTATGCAAGAAACCTCCCTCTAGCATGGACGAAGTACGCGAACGAGCCAAAGGTTACATACAGATGGAAGAAATGTCAAAGTTTAGAAACGAAGTCCGACAAGCCGGACATAAGCGAGACGAGCAGGAAGAAGCAACCAAGACCGACCCATACTAGTTGGACAAAAAGCACAAGCCTAACGAGAGTCAGCCTTTCCAAATAAGACCAGGTATGAGTACTACATTCCCCTGACGGTCAACCGTGCCACCATCATGGAAGAAGCCTTAAACACGGAGATACAGGTAAGATTGCCTCAACCACTTGCTCCTCAGCCAGGGATAGACAAGACCAAATACTGTAGATATCATCGCAGCAATGGTCATAACACAAAGGATTGCCAGTCTCTAAAAGACAAAATTGAAGAACTCATACAGGCAGGATACTTATCATGGTTCATAAAACGGCTTGATAATCACTCACCTAGAGTCAGGAGACATCAGGAAGATCAACAAGACATTGACAGGGGACAACAAAGGCAACATCAACCTAGACAAGAGCGTCAACCCCCTCGACAACAGGAGGATGAGCCTGCCCAACAAGTCTGAGGTGTAATCAACACCATCGAGGGCGGGTTCCGCTACAACTAATGAATCAAAGGCTGAATGGTGTACTTTTTTTCCTATTCAAGTCCTTTTTTCCCACTGGGTTTTTGGCTTGAAAGGTTTTAACGAGGCTCATTCAAAGAACGATAAGGGAATATGTACTTTAATTGCTACATTAATAAAACGTATTTCTCTTTCTACATGTACTTGTGTCAACATTACAGGAACATAACAAAAGTAGGACCAGCGCCTGGTACTACTCTCTAAGGTCCACCCTTGGTGAGCCTAGACCAAATCCAGGACAGACGTGTCTTGGTCGACCTTCACCTTTACAGGTCCATAAACCTAAGCTCTGGTAGACCGTCAAGGTTCATAAACCCAAGTCTTGGTCAACCTTCACCTTTACAGGTCCATAAACCCAAGCTCTGGTAGACCGTCAACGTTCATAAACCCAAGTCTTGGTCGACCTTCACCTTTACAGGTTCATAAACCCAAGCTTTGGTAGATCGTCAAGGTTCATAAACCCAAGTCTTGGTCGACCTTCACCTTTACAGGTTCATAAACCCAAGCTTTGGTAGACCGTCAATGTTCATAAATCGAAGTCTTGGTCGACCTTCACCTTTACAGGTTCATAAAACCAAGCTTTGGTAGACCGTCAAGGTTCATAAACCTAAGTCTTGGTCGACCTTCACCTTTATAGGTCTATAAACCCAAGCTCTGGTAGACCTTCAAGGTTCATAAACCCAAGTGTTGGTCAACCTTCACCTTTACAGGTTCATAAACCCAACCTTTGGTAGACCTTCAAGGATTCATAAACCCAAGTCTTGGTCGACCTTCACCTTTACAGGTTCATAAACCCAAGCTTTGGTAGACCGTCAAGGTTCATAAACCCAAGCTTTGGTCGACCTCTAAAAATCCAGGGTGGACACACCACTGGTACATCTGCGACGACACAAAGAACCCAAGATCAGCTTTTCAATCTGCCAACCAAGATAGCACTTGGGAAATCTCTACAAAATCCAACATGGACAATTCCACTGGTATCAACATCGACAAAACAGAGGTTTAAGTCTTAAAACAACCTGGACTACCTTGTCCAGGTTCAGGCATCAATACAATCTGGACCATCTTGTCCGGGTTCATGATATTACTTTACAAAATCCAAGGTCCGCCCTTGGTCCAAAAACCAGGACAAGCTCCTGGCATGAAGACCTAAGACAAGCACTCTCTCCATGGACTACACTATTGCATATACAGGTTCATAAATCCAAAATAAAAAAATTTAGTTTTGGTCGACCTTTGAAGACATCAACCTTGACACTTCATGTCCACCCTCGGGGGCTGACAATTTTACTATGACACTGGACATATTGCTTTTATGCTCTTTCACCCTATTTCGCCCATAAATTGGCTCAGAGGCTGGGGGGCTTATGTACAGCCCAAAATAGTAGAATGACACGTGGCTACCTCATAAATGTCAATGTACACGTGGTCACCCTCCATGTCAGCATTGCCTCATTAATAGGCGCTTATTCAGCCCTCAGGTGCCAGCCCGGACACATTGTCCGAGTTCCTTGTCAATACAGCTATAGGAGCATGAACGTCGATCCTCTACAGGAGCGCGAACATCAGTAATATTCTCTCTCCTCGTTAACTGTCTATCTATATGCAAGGATATTCAAATAGGTGTAACAACCTTATCTTATCATATCTCAACAAGTTATCTACTCATTGTTACTTATCTACAAGTAACGATATATCAATAATGTACATATTATCTCTTATTCAAATTAAGATAACTACCTACTATTATCTGTTATTATTATCTTATCAACAGATTATCTATAAGCAATGGCCCAAGGCCCACTCCACGCTATAAATACAACCCTCCAGGTTTTCTCTAACACACTTCATTCTCACTTCCAATCCACTCCGGATTTACTCTACTCACTTCGAACTCAACGTTCATTCACACTCTTATCTCTTATACTTGAATGCATTACTCAAGTCTCTCATTCTCTATACTTTAGGCTGAGTCTTCACACTTGGTCATCCTTACAAATTTAATGTACTTACTTGAGCGTCGCAGTGTTTTTCCTTTGTTTTGCAGGTCCCTCCTCTAAGCAAAGCCTAACTCCGGCGTTACAGAATTTGGAGTCCACCAAGGCCACATCAAGCCCACACGTGGAATTTCCAGATTTTGGCAAGAACAATAATTGTTGGATAATTTTCGTTTTTAATTGATTGATACTTTTCATTTTTATTTGATTGATATTTTCTGTTTTTATTTTATTGAAGAAATCAAATAATATTTGATGGCTTAGGCCCAGCCCATTGTAAACCTAATTCATCCTATAAATAGATGAGTAAGGATGGAGGCAAGACACACAGAAAATTGAGAGCCTCAAGTGACAGTCTTGAGTGACATATTTGAGCGAGCCTGCGTGCTTTGCATTTGAGAGATTATTAGAGAGTTTGAGTGAAACACTCTAGGTTTCGTTTGAGTGACCACCATTGTTGGAGAGGTTGAGTGTACCACCACATTGGTGTGTTTTTCATTCATTGTAGCCGATTATTGTTATAGTGGATTTTGATATTGGACTAGGTCCCGTGAGTTTTTCCTTTCTCGCATTGAGGAAGGTTTTCTCATGTAAAACATATTGATTGTCTCTCTCGCTCCCTTTTGATTTCATTTCCGCTTCTACAATTTGATATTTGAGGGTCCGAGATACCCAACAGTGGTATCAGAGCCCAGGTTCGACGGGTTCTGAAGGAGACGAGATGGAGACCAACAAGTGCTAAAGATGATGACCAGCAAGAAGCTGATGATGTCGGGATCCGAGTTGAGAATAAAGAACCTGGTTCTGATGAGGCTTAGGAAGAACAGCTGAGATATCCCACTAGAGAAAGGAGACATTCTACAAGGTACCCTGATGATGAATACACCATCATTGCTGAAGATGGTGAGCCTCAGAGTTATGATGAGGCCGTGATGAGCTCAGAGAAAAGAGAATGAGAGAAGGCCATGCAGGATGAGATAAAATCCCTGCATGAGAATTATACCTATGAGCTGACCGAGCTACCCAAAGGAAGACGAGCTTTGAAGAACAAGTGGGTGTACAAGATCAAATAGGAAGAGAACAGGCAGAAGCCGAGATATAAAGCTCGGATTGTAGTGAAAGGCTGCAATCAGAAGAAAAAAGTTGATTTTGAAGAAATCTTCTTTCCTGTTGTGAAAATGACCTCGATCCGAACTGTGTCAGCCATGACAGCTATTATGGATCTTGAGGTAGAACAGATGGATGTGAAGACTGCATTCCTTCACGGTGAGCTGGAGGAGGAGATATATATGGAGCAACCTGAAGGGTTCCGACCTCTAGGATGCGACGACATGGTATGCCGGTTGAAGAAGAGTCTTTATGGCTTGAAGCAAGCACCTCAGCAGTGGTATAGGAAGTTTGATTCCTTCATGACAGAGCACAAGTTCATGAAGACTGAAGCTGACCACTGCGTATTTGTGAAGAGGTATGAGAACGGAGACTTTCTAATCCTTCTGTTATATGTTGACGACATGTTGATTGTAGGGTAAAGCAAAAAGAAGATTGCTGCCTTGAAGAAGGCATTGAGCTTATCCTTCACTATGAAGGACCTCGACCCTGCAAAGCAGATTCTCGGAATGAAGATTATCTGGGATAGAAAGAAAAAGCTATTGTGCCTAAGTCAAGAGAAGTATGTTGAGAAGATCTTGAAGAAATTCAGCATGGACAAAGCCAAGACAGTTAGCACCCCCTTGGCCGGACACATGAAGCTGAGTAAGAAGCAGTGTCCAAGGTCTGATAAAGACAAAGACGAGATGCTGAAGATCCCATACCAATCTGTTGTTGGAAGCTTGATGTATGCACTAGACCCGACCTGGCATATGTAGTTGGTATGGTGAGCCGGTTTCTTTCGAATCCAGGCAAGGATCACTGGGAAGCAGTGAAGTGGATCTTCAGGTATCTCCGAGGTACAACCAATCTATGCCTCCGATTTGGAGATGGTGAAGCCGAGCTGCAAGGCTACTCGGATGCCGATTTGGGGGGAGATTCTGACTCGAGGAAGTCGACGACTGGATATTTGATGAGATTTGCTGGAGGAGCAGTCTCTTGGCAATCAAAATTGCAGAAGTGTGTGACACTTTCAACGACCGAGGCCGAATATATTGTCGTGATCGAGGCAAGCAAGGAGATGTTGTGGATGAAGAAGTTCCTCATGGAACTCGACCATGACCAAGAAAAGTACGATCGAGCTGATGTGTGACAACCAGAGCACAATTCATCTTGCGAAGAACTCGACGTATCACTCTCGCACCAAGCACATTGATGTGAGGTATCACTGGATACGAGATGCGGTGGAGGATGGGAAGCTCACACTTGGAAAGGTGCACACCAGTCAGAATTGGTCTGACATGATGACGAAACCGGTACCAGCAATAAAATTTGAAGATTGCTGTGAAGGAGCCGGGCTGAGGAACTCGGCATGATGAAGCCGAGGTGAGAAGACCAGGTTGTTGAAGTTGAAGACCTCGATCTCATTGAAAAACGAAAGGGGGAGATTTGTTGGATAATTTCCGTTTTTAATTGATTGATATTTTCCGTTTTTATTTGATTGATATTTTCTGTTTTTATTTGATTGACCAAATCAAATAATATTTAATGGCTTAGGCCCAGCCCATTGTAAACCCAATTCATCCTATAAAGAGATGAGTAAGGGTGGAGGCAAGACACACAAAAAATTGAGAGCCTCAAGTGACAGTCTTGAGTGACATATTTGAGCGAGCCTGCGTGCTCTGCATTTGAGAGATTCTTAGAGAGTTTGAGTGAAACACTCTAGGTTTCGTTTGAGTGACCACAAGTGTTGGAGAGGTTGAGTTACCACCACATTGATGTGTTTTTGATTTATTGTAACCGATTATTGTTATAGTGGATTTTGATACTAGATTAGGTCCTGTGAGTTTTTCATTTTCTCGCATTGAGTAAGGTTTTCTCACGTAAAACATATTGATGGTCTCTCTCACTTCCTTTTGATTTTATTTCCGCTTTCACAATTTGATATTTGAGGGTCCGAGATACCCACCAATAATATTAGAAATCTATAACCCGATTGACAAATTCATTTGTACTTATATGACTGCATAAGATAACAATGTCAGATGTGAAGAAATAATGCAGACATGGGTCGCTGAATGCATGTTGAAAAAGTATAGGTGGACAGTGGACTAGTGTTTACCAACCTCACAGGGTAACCATATCAAATTGACGCTGATAGAAACGGACCCACCGAAGCTGCAAACTAAAGTGGTAGTTTACACCGCCCAGTGGTAATGATTTTGTAGATTAGGACACTAATTCTTAAATTTGAGTCTTAATTATATATCATGTTTATGGCTTCTTCTTCTAAAAAATGTATTCTGTCAATATTGAATTCACGTTCTTTCTTGTAATTCTTGTAAGTTTAATGTGTGTTGTTAATTAAATTATACTCATTAGACTGAGTATGATCATGATAAACAACATAAACTACATGTTACATATTTTTTTAGTATAAAACACACATGTATTTTTATATTAAATTATAATTTGTTTAGTCAGATAGATTATTATAAACAACAACTTTTTTTATAATATTTAATAGAATTACGTAGTAAGATTTGAATTAGATATATTATTAGTTAAACTAAAGCATTTTCACGTCAGATAATCTACATGTTGTATAATGATTTTTATTGTATATATTTATTATTGTAAGCTTAAATAAAAATAGAATTAAACTAATTTATTAAAGGAAGATACAAGGTAAATTGAATGATTAAGAAAAATGAAAAATGAAAGCATGTCACGAGTTCAATCCTTTCTGTTAATAAAACAAATGTTAAAAATGATCTAACATTTGCATACATAAAAAACTAACTTATTAGATATTAGTCCAAAGTGTATTCATGTAATAAATTCAATGTTTCAATCTTCGGCTCATTCATTATCTCAATTTGATTTCCCTTAATAATGTTGCGTGCCAATGTGCCATACGTGATGTTGTTAATATTTACAATTTTAAATCTTCTACGTTGATTCGAGAGTTTTACTTTAAATTAAACTAGAACCATACGTGTGCTTTCAAGGCTGATTTGATTGCTTTTACATATCCAATTTATCAAAAAGGTCATTTTTATTAAAGGAATCAATAAATATTTATGTGATAAGTATATTATTTATAAAAATTTAAATTATATTTTTTGTGGTTAGTAAGAATAAAATAGTAAGATGAAAATTTTTGAGATACAAATTTGTATATTAATTATTTTTTTACTTTATTAATCTATAACATTTTTTTAATTTAGAAAATAAAATGAAAAAAAAAATACTTAAAAGACTATAAGGAATTTTAATATCAAAATATATAAATGATGACTGTGAATAGATATGATAACGAAACAGAATAGATTCTTATTCTCTTCTTATTCTTATTTCTATTCCTCATTCATATATGTGAGAGATAAAATTTTGTGTCTACCGTCATTTCCATTTGGGATAAGATATATTTGTCATATTCCCCTTCTTGTCCATTAAAAATTATTACTGTTTAACAACAATATATTTTAAGATATTTTAAATTAGATTTGAAATTTTTTTATAAAAATCTCAATCTTATAATATAAATATTAATCAATAAAATATTTATTTATGAAATTATTCAAATTTTTTTATATAATTTCTATTTAAAATCATTTTATAAATTTTTAAAATAAAATAAATTTAGCTAATTGATTTATAATTAATTTGTATCCACCCTATCCGTATTTAAGGTCAGATATATATGTCTTGTCCTCATTATTAACCACTGAAAATAGTTATCACCTTAAAAAAAATATTTCTAGATATTATAAATTATATTTAAATTAATTTTTAATATAAAAAATCTTAAATAAAAATATTAATCAACAAAACATTTATTTATGAAATTATTTGAATTTAATATATACATTTTTAAGTAAAAAATAATTTTATAAAATTTTAAAGTAAAATTATTACCATTTGGGATGGATATATCTGTCCTGTCCAAGAAAAAATATTTTATTATTAGAATGATAAGGATTTTTGTTTTATAATTAAAATTATGAAAGTGGAAAAATATAAAAAAAAAGTAAAAAGGAAGAGAGAAAAAAGATAAAAAAAAAGAAAAGAGAAAAAGAAAGAAAGATTTTAGAGGAAATTTTTTTAAGATACTCACATGTATTTCAAGAAAATCTTCTTTTATAAATATAATATATGTTTTTTGAGGAGCTATCACTAATCGTGTCACTGAAAAACTCTGCTCTCCATTCCACTGATTTCTTGGTGTTTTCCTCTGTTATGATGCTCTCTAATAGATTAATATTAATTCTTGATAAACTTTTGAGTTTTTTTTTTTTTTAATGGAAAACAAGAGTTGACCCGAAACAAGTGGGGTGATATTAAAGAAAAAGGAAAACGATGTCAAAATATTTACTTAAATTATATTATTTTAGTAGATTTTGTCTTCACGCTTGGGTTTACTCTAGAGTAAGGACAAGTAATTTTAGTTATATTATGACCTTTATAATTAAAAAATAATAATATTCTTTAGGGAAAAACAAAATTACAAAACGACATGCTAATTGTTAGCTAATTGTATAACATTGTGCTTGCGCTGTCTCTTCATAATCTTTGATGTGAATTTAATTATCCCTGTTTAACAAAGACAACAAATTTGGTTTGTTTTAATTATATATCATATTTAACGACGACAAATATGCTTTTAATTTTTAATATATTTTACTTATTTTTAAAAAGACTATATTAGTAAGATACAACTTTAAAAGAAATTTAGTAAATCATAATTTTCTTAGTACACTTTAAAAAAAGTGAGAGTGTATTAATAACTATGAGCGTTAATATACACTAGTTTTCAAAAAGAATATCGTAACAAACTAAATCTTTGAGAGCAAATTCAAATGAAAATTTGCATGGGGACAGATTTTTGCACCTTCCCTGACTATATAATACTATAACTAATTATCATACTTTATGAAAATCAGTTAACAACATTTATTTTAAATAAATAACTATTTTCTGAAAATAAATCGTAGACAAGCTTCCACTTAGATTTAATGAAGAAACTACATTTTTCAATGCAATGCAAGTGCTATCTCTCTTTCATATTTTCTGCTGGCATAACTGTAGAATTACTCAATTTAACATGAAGCCATGCCAGCTTATGTGATTATGATACTATTTTATATAAGATATGATTATAACATTAACTGCATATTCACACAAATAATTTATTGAGTAAAAGAGTAACTTTGACATAGGACAATCAATTAACCAGATCAGTTATATTACAAGACATCAAAACCCATTATAACCGTAATAGGTGACTACTTCAAGTAAAACATATTTGATTTCCTTTGAACGAAGTATTATATAAATTCAAGTTGTGAATGGAAAATTTATTGTGACAGTTAGTATCATTATGAATATTATTAATTTAAAAGAAATAATTCTTATAAAAAATATCTGTAGTCTTAAGGCGAAAAATCCCATTATAAGTAAGCTATTTAGATTGATGCAATGATTGGGTAAAAAAAAAAAAAAATTGATGCAATGATAAAGAGTTTGAGCACTGTATACAAGAACATAAATTCAAACCTCATTATAATCACCATTATCATTTAAAAAACAACTCGAGTAATTTGTGCCCAAGGTGGTCTTGCCAAAAAAAATTAACTTTTTCATTTATATTGATTCCGACTCATGAGAGGAATGGAGTAAATGTAATTGTCAAATTTGAAAGCAATCCACCAATAATAAATTCTGTTATAATCGTATGGAAAATGCTAAGCACTAAGAAGTACGAAAACAAGTTTTGTAAACCTGCACGAACCTTTGTTTTCCAGAAAAACTTGTTTTACATTTTTTTACTTTTTAATTAAGATTACTTAAAAGAAGGACATTAATCCACATCAGATTCCGTGCATTTGATGTTGTTGTTTTCGTACCAAATAGCAACCCAATAAATAATTATTATACGAATTTATGCATAAATTATATCAAGATCTCGAAGTTCAAATACATAAAGATTAAGTTCAATTATACAAAATGAATGAGTAGTGTGCACAAAACTATTTATATAATATTATAAGATATTCTTGTAAAAAAATATAAGATTTCGATGGATATGTAATGCTAGTATAAAAACTTTTACATATTATTAATTAATTAAAAATCATGTTTAATATATATAACTTCTAATATAGTTATTATCAAAGTCAATAAACTTATAATATCATAAGTGATAATTTATATTTGAATAATAATATAATTTACATTATCATTAATGCCTATACTATTTTCTCGTATTATAATTTATAAAATATGAACTGTTTTCACACCAAATAATAAGCCTTCTTTTTCTTTGGATAGATGACTAAACCTCAATTATTTATCCATAATAAAGCAATCCCACCCGGTGGGCTCTGTAATTGTGTGTGGGGTAGTGAAAAGATTTTCATAGCTAGCTAATTGGTTTATTTATTATAATATCGCACTAGATGACGCAATTTAACAATAGAGTACTTAACTTAGGAAAACAAGATTGAAGCATATGAAATAGTACATCATGGAAATTCGATGTGTCCCGTGACATGCTTCAGGGCCAGTGGAGCACAAAATAACAATTCCATACTCAATAATGTATAGTAGTAACATTTGAATTTCCCCCATAAAATAAGCACTCATCAATTTCAAACCCACAAGTCACATAGAGCACCATAACAACGAATCCATCCAAGATCCCTGATGCCCCCAACTCATGTTAAGGAAATAATAATCAAAGTTCACAAGCAACACCATGTGAACCCACCCGTGTTTCTTTCCCCTATATAAACTCACAAGTGACGAAAACAAAAGAACGTACAAGGCCTTTTCTTATCTCTCTCTTTCTCATCAAAATTTTGGGACCTCAAAATAGTAGGTACCACTACACAATATGGGTTCCAAAGTAAAGACCTTGGTTTTGCTCTCTTTGTTTTGCTTAGCTCTATTTGTGTCCTTGCACCAAGCAAGAGCAGCAAAGTCACATAATAATCATAATGTGACTCGCTTGAACAGGAGAAAGGAGTTAAATAGATGTAATTTGTTCATTGGAAGTTGGGTTATTGACCCTTCACTTCCTCTCTATGACTCCTCAAGCTGCCCCTTTATAGATGCTCAGTTTGATTGCCAAAAGTATGGGAGACCCGACAAGCAGTATCTCAAATACTCTTGGAAGCCTGATTCATGTGCCTTACCCAGGTAGTGTCAAGTGCTTTATATAGCACTGGTTTCAAACAAAATTCTCTTTTTTTTGCAATTGTTACTAGTAGATTGGTAGCATGTAAAACAGGCAAATTAACTTGTTTGAAAAGAAGTTATCCTTTTCTTACAAAGATTTAAGGATATAGCTTCCATTGTTCTTTTTTTCTCGACCAAAAGTTAGTTTTGAAAGTATTTGATAAATGGGGTATCAAAAGGGTCTAGTTCAGTTGCTTAAACAATGTGCTTAAGATGTTATAAATCTCGTAATACATTCGATTCATACGAATCAAAACAAAATTGGTAAGGTGTCCAATTTGGCTTTGTGAGTTAAACAAATTAAAAATGTTTTAGAGTAGAGACTTCTTGTATGTTTGAAATTACAAATAGTATTAGTATATGTTATCAAGATTATGCAATATACTCACGGGTTTTGTTGGTGTAATATTGTAATTTTTGTGTTGCAGGTTCGATGGAGTGAATTTCTTGAACAAGTGGAAGGGTAAGAAGATAATGTTTGTGGGAGACTCATTGAGTCTGAACATGTGGGAATCATTGTGCTGCATGCTTCACGCGTCGGTGCCGAATGCCACCACCAGCTTTGTGAGGAGACAGCCACTCTCCACTGTGACCTTCCAGGTTTGCTTTTCATTTTGTTCTCTTTGTCTCCTTTCGGATTTTTTATTACACAAAACCACTAGTTAATACAACATTCTAACACGTGTCTTCATTTTTCTTCCCATTGTTTGTTTCTTCTATTATAAAATATTTTTATTGATGTGATAAATCACACTATAGACATTAAGTGAGAGAAAGAATGAAAAAAAGAGAAAAATATTATACGACAAAAAAAAATAGAGATGGATATAACAAGTATTAATGAATATATAAGATGATGATCTAATTTAGTCCGTTGAATATGATATATAGTTATAAATATTTTAATACATGTTTTTTATTTTTTTTTAAGTATATTAACGAAGTATTAAGTTAGGTTTTGACAGAACAAATATTTAATGGGATCGAAGTAAAAAATAAGCTTTACTAAAGACAAAAGTAAAAAAGGTAATTAGCAATTAAATATAAGAGTACTATATAAAGGGCAAGTAGTACTAAATTCCTCAAAATTAGAAATTATGAGGAGAAATCATTCACATGATAAGTAGTCAAGTATTAATTCTTTTTTATATATAGGAAAACTTGAATACATGACTACTTCTCCTCAAAAACAGAAAGAAAAAAAAGAGAGAGAGAGAGAGAGAAGCTAAAGAAAACAACTGCTTAATTTGAATAACGTCATGCCATGAAAGGCAAGTTGAAAATATGGGCAAGTAAAAATACAAAGCAATCATTTGATGAAAATTGATTCTACATAAAAATTATGTTGTGCTTGAATACGTGGGGCAAACAGTCAATTTACTTATTCTTATCAAGATTAACCCAGAAATAAGAGGTCCCAATATTGCTTTTCCGTTTTCCATTAAGATACATCTGAATAAGACTTGACAGGCTGAGGTGCTTGCCAACCTGTGAGTACAAGTTGGAGGCTCTCTTACAATTATTTGCCTTCATTAATTTAGACTTTTAATTTAGACAAATCTTAATCAATATTCTTAAGACATTAGATTATGGTTAAGAAATTCAAATAATATTTTTTTTATCAGAATGTATAAAATTGTGATATTCATGATATTTTTATGTTTTTCTATAATTCTTATAAAGAATATATATTTTTATTTCTTTAACCAATATTCTAAGCCAGCTCTTTAGTTTAATTAGCATAGCATCTCCCTTATTAATTACTACATCATAATCAAAATTCATTTACGGCATAACATGTCAAACCGTAGAATGCATAATGTTTGAAACATTCGATAAATTTCTGACCTGAATTTATAACACATAGAAGGAAATAAGTAAAAAGAATCATAATTGGGAAAGCCAGATAGCAACCCTGCCCCTACTAGTTCACGGGAATCCTTAGAAAGGGAAAAGCTGTACAATTTGATAATCGATGTTTTCCAATGTTTATAGTTAAAAATATGCCAATATTATAAGGATTCGTATATGTTTATATCAAGGTCCAATAAATTCTTAAACTATACCTACTAAATTTAGCTAAATTCCCCAACTATATATCTGTATCGAATATAGAAATTCAATATATTGCTTCTATAGGCAATTGATCAAGAAAAATTATGTATAGGAATTGATATTATTTATGTTAGTCATACCATTTTTCAGTTTTCAATTAAAAGACAGGTTGCCCTTACAGAGTAGAGAATATTTATATCTTTTCAAGAAAAAATATTTTAAGTTGCTACGTAAGCGAATTTTCTATTAACTTGCATTGGTCTAAAATGTATTGTTATTGAAAGTACAGTGTGAGAGTTACTTTATATGAGAGTAAGGAGAGTAAATTTGGACCACACTATCATATATATATATATATATATATAGATAGTAAAGATTTAATATCTTGTAATTATTTAATAAAGTCATGACTTTTTAAAAAATTGACATAACTTGTGTATATTTTTTTAATATTAATCATTTAGGATTAGATCTAATAAATAATTATATCTATTTTTCTCACTCTCATAGAAAAACCTTCTCATACATTTCTATTAATATTATTATTATTTTGATATAATTAACTTGTGTAGACAAGCTACTATTTTCCACGTGAATATTTTATGCATTCACACTTCTCTTTTTTTGTAATGATTGAATTGAACCTCGTGACTGCAAGCTCAACCTGTGTTACCTTTTTATTTCTTCCTTTCCTAAATCTGTTTGAATGTGAAATGTAATCTCAACCACCCAAATGGAACTGTGGTAACAAACGATACTAGTTGGTGGGTTTGTGCTTTTGCAGGACTATGGACTAACCATACAACTATATCGCACACCATATTTGGTGGACATAATTCGAGAAGATGCTGGGCGAGTGCTCACACTAGACTCCATACAAGATGGTAATGCTTGGACAGGCATGGACGTGTTGATCTTCAACTCTTGGCATTGGTGGAACCACAGAGGAGATTCTCAAGGGTATTATGCTTTCATGTACATGATGCTATTAAGTGTATATTTGCCTAATTTTTTTCATAAACACTTATAAAAAATTAAGTTAATTTTTTTAATTCGAATATCTCTCAATCAAGAGTAAAAAATTAAACTTTGATAAGATATCAGATTCATTTAAGGAGTTGATTTCTCTTAATAGATATTTTTTCATAAATATTGACTAAAAATCAAATCTTTGATCACATGCTTAAGAAATAAATTTATCTATCAATTATGATGCACTATTGATTACATAAGCTAATTTTTATTTATAAAAGAGTTTGTTTCATTTTTTTTGTTTTCTTCTCTTCTCTTTTTGAAGTGTTTATGAAAAAGTTTATCTAGAGAAGTTCCAACTCTATTTATATTAACTATAGAAGTGAATGTATGTCTACATAACAGAGAAAGGTTGTGTTTGTTAGGATTTCTGATTTGCTTGGTAAGACCTCATTGATTCACTCTCCTTTCTGTTTTACTCTCAAACTTGACGGTTGTTGATGTTTACTACATTCAGATGGGATTACATAAGGTACGGTTCCAATCTAGTACAGGACATGGATCGTTTGGATGCATTTTTCAAAGGGATGACCACATGGGCTGGATGGGTTGATCAAAATGTTGACCCTACCAAAACTAAAGTTTTCTTTCAAGGCACTTCTCCTACTCATTATCAGTAAGTAACTCTCATTGGCCCAATTCCTTCTTATTATTCTCTTCTTAAAAATACAAGCTCGCTTCTTGCAAGTTTTGATTTTAAGTTTTCCTTTGTTTAAAACAATTAGTTTATTATTTAAAGTTTCTTGTAAATTACGTTTTATCCATTTTTTTTCCCTTAAGAGACGTTAAAGAAAAAGTTACACCAAATGGTACAAAAATTCAAGCACTTGAAGCTAGAGCATAGCCGTGTTTGAATAAACTTTGTTGTAGATACTTACGGGAAAATAAAATAAGAATGTAAAATGTTCTGAGTATTTTCCATAAGTTATACATGTTGGTTCTTGGAGAAGATAGATGAAAAGCTTCTTTTAAAGTTAAGTGCTAATTTTAACATGTGAAAGAAGTTCAATTCATGTTACCTTATGTTTTTTTTGCTTACAAGTAATTATAGAGAAGTTTATTCAAAAGGGTCTTTATATCATATTCTATGCTCATTTTCCTATGTCTATAAATTGCTGAAATTAAACATTTTCAAAATTCTCTAGCCAGTTAATAACATACCATTAACTAAAATTCATTTCATGATTCAGAGGTCAGGAGTGGAATCAACCAAGAAAGAGTTGTAGTGGAGAACTAGAACCATTAGTAGGGTCAACTTATCCTGTTGGTCTACCTCCTGCAGCAAACATAGTGAACAAAGTGTTAATGAACATGAAGAATCAAGTTTATCTACTTGACATAACACGTCTCTCACAACTACGAAAAGATGCCCACCCTTCTGCCTATGGTCGGTTGGATCATACGGGTAATGACTGCAGTCATTGGTGCCTACCAGGAGTACCTGATACTTGGAATGAACTCCTATATGCAGCTCTATTATGGTGAAGTTATATATTAATGTTATATTCTAGTAATTAAAGGATTGGATTCAATTGTATTATAGGACTCTTGAAGAATAGTTATGACAGACTTGCAAACTAAGTTACTCGGGGTGATCAAATTGTTACACGTGTCCAGAAATTGGGAAAAGTGCTTTAGAAGGGGATAGTAATGTTTATTGGATTACAAATTGGAAAATGATTGATTGATGCATAATTCATATTGAATATTTCATATTAATAAAAGCTTGCAAATTTCAGTTTTAGTAAATCTTATTACCTCCTGGTCCTTTTTATAAGAATGTAGTGTAGAAAGTATTTAATAGTGTTTTGTAATGTATAGTATAATAATCGGAGAAAATTTTGAAATCATAATCCACATAATCATAGAAATCTGTTAGGCATCTTTTTAAGAATTTGTCATCATCTCCTAAAGAAGCCTAGCGTGTTAGGAAACTGGTTGAAAATGAAAGAATCACATTTACATCATAGAAGTTATAACTATTAGTTTCTGAAAATCAGATCCAAAACGGGAAAAATTACATCAGAAACCTGAAACCAAACACTCTAATTATAATACAATCATTATTACGGATATGGATCTCTACAGTTGAAACGTAACAGCAGGGGTGCAGTTTAAGTTTTCACCCTATATTTAATTTTATTTTATTTTTCTATTAATAGTTTGTTAAAGGTAAAGTATACATCAATGGTTGAGAAGTATGCAATTCAAAATGAACTGCAGATGATCATGATCCATTTTACAACCAAACAGTAAACTTAACCTAACTAACAAAAGTACTAGGTACATTCATGCAGAAACAATGAACAAGGAGAATACAACTACTCATAATTAAAATACATAAAAAGCTAAAATGCAAATTTTGCCCTCACTGCAGCTTTACTGAAGCAACAAAACTCCAACACACGTGCAAGTTCCCCATAGAAAGATTCCTGCAAATCATTTAGAACACATAACAAAGGTTAATTAAGTAAACACATTTCCAGCTTACGTTTGAATGATATGTCCTTCTAATTTGAAGTAAAATTGCCAAGAAAAACTTTGTGCCCGTGCAATAAGCAACAGCCACTTTATTTAAGGAAATAACAAATGTGAAAGTAGAAAGAGTGACACAATGTTAAGGACTTAAGTAATTCAATTAGTTGATTAGTTGAGTAGAGTGTATGAGTTGTTATAATTTTCTGATACCTGTGTTATATTCTAACATATAAAAAAAAAATGAAGGAGTAACACAACATTCAATAAGTAAAAAGGGTGACACTAACCAGAGGAAACTAAGATACCAAAAGCCTAATAGCCAACATATACAGCAGCATTAACAATGTAGCAGTCATCGTTCTTTTCGGCCATTTCTTCAGTTGAACACACAAGTCCACCATCCACTACTTCAAAGTTCATAATTTGTCCGCTGAATTTTTTAATTTAAATGGAACATTTCAATGACACTTGCTGTGTCTAACAGGGAAACGGAATTTGGAAAACAATAAATAAATAAAAACTGATTTAAGAGGTGTTTTTACTCACTATGGAAACACGGATTTAATTTTATCCTTGTCCAAGTTTTGTTGCAGAGGATGAGGCACCCCCAGTTTGACATGCAGTTTCATGTGATCAGATGTAACACCAGGGATGCTACCTGCACCAAATTAATTAACTTGTTAATTAGGTAAGTTTCAACTTTCAACTTTAACATCGATTGAATTGAATAGGGAAACAAATGAAGATTAATTAATTAACGAGGTCACAATTTGATTAAAAGAACTACACCTGAATGTTTTTTAGATGATTTGTAAAGATGTCAAAAATATAAAAATAATACTTAAAAACAAATTTGATTGATAAAAAAGATTTTAATGATTATAAAATATATTAATGTATAAAGTTATGGAATTTAAAAACTTTCTATTTTAAAATTCTAGAGAATTGATATAACTATATTTCAATAATAATTTACAAAAATTATGTTATAAAAAAAATTAGTTGGAAAACTAGTTAATAGCTGGAAAATTAATTGATAGTTTAAAGTTGAAAAATTAACTTATTAAGTTATAAGTGTTTAATAAAACTAAGTGTTGAAGTAGATGAAATATGTAAAATAACATAAAAATAATAAAATCATAATTTAGAAATTATAATTAGAAAATTGGATAAATTTATTGATGATAAAAATAAAAGAAAATATAAAAAACTAGAATGTGTATTAAAAAACTTTAATTCAAGTAATATTTCAAAAGATATTAAAAGTTACTAAAAAAAATTGATAAAAAAATTTATTTATCAAACAGTTTTCATTAATAAAAAAAAACTAAAAATTAGCTAAAATATTTTAGCCAAACCTAGCCTAAAAGTAATCATAGAAACTTAAGCATTGATTAAAAATAAAAAGAATAATTAATTATTAATTAATTAAAAATAATGTTAATTTGATTTGATTTAATTTAATGTGATAACTGATAAATGAGAAAAACGTCATGCAATTGGCGACAAAAGGTGATATTTATACTAATGGATATAACTAGTAATAATTAAAATCCAATATTCAGAAATACCTTTTCGGAAAGCTGGAATTGAATTTGTAGCAATTGCATCTCTGCATGCTCTCATTGCAGCAGCTGTTATGTCCTGACTGTTATATAAGAACAAAATTTGAATAAAAAGTTTTGAAGAGAATGTTAGAAACTATCATATAGGTAAAAGGAGACAAAAATGAGATTAAAAAACTGTTTCAGTGCGAAGAAAGTGTTGAGCAGCAATTTTTTACTATAGAAAAGAATCATATAATTATATTATATTTTATTGAATTAAAAATCTTTAATTTCTTATACTAAGAATTATTTTATACGTTGTTCATTTTGCTAGCTAAAATTTATGGTCTAGAAGACTAAAATAAAAAAATAGAATACCCATGAAGGTCATAGCCAACACCCATCTCAACAAACAAAAGCTTCAGATCTTGTAATGAATTTCCCTTTTGTCCACCTTCCATTAGATAACATGTACTTGATATATTCCTCCTTCAATTAGTGAAGAGAATTGGAACGTTCTTCATGGGATCATACTTTATAGATCTTAGAAGCACATGTCTATGGGCAATGGAGATAGCTCATAGCTCCTCGTGGGTCTTTGTTGATATGCCAAATCATGTCATTGAGATGATACGTGTATGAGAAACTTAAGAGTATGGTCAAATGTTGTTTAACACGTAAGATCATGTGACGTCAAATAACTGAATTGGATAAATTTTACATTTTATATTGAATTATAGTAATAAATAAATTTAAAATGAATTATAAGAAGGCGTAGTGTGTTTCCAGCTGAGAAGTGTTTCGTTCTGTATTTGCCACGTTGTCATTAAACTTTACCACGTATATATGAAAATGCAACACGTCATTAGGACACACTAAGTGAGAACAATTCTCAATTTAGGATATATAACCATACATAAAAGTAAAATACATCTCTTCTTAGCATTGTTTTATATTTTTTCTATATTTAATACACATTAAACATGAACATAAGTTGTAAAATTATATTATTTATGTACTATTTTTTACAACACATTTTTTTTCTATTTTTATATCATATTAACCATATTGTTTTATACTTATCTCTCTTATTTCATTATAAAAAAAAATGGTAAAACTATTCTATTGATCTTTATACTATTTAGAAAATTTTAAATAGATTTTTATATTTAAAATGTTTATAATTAAGTCCTTAATCTAATAGTAATTCGTTTTAAATTAGACCCCAATCACATTTATGTTTCATTAGTCACCTACATACCTTTTAAAGATTTAAAATAATTTAGTAGTGAAGCATTTTCACCCATTTAACAAATGTCAAAATATATCGTTTTTTTTTTAAGTCTCATGGATATTTTATTTTATTTTTAAATATATAAAAATATAAAATAGAACTCATCTATTACAATTTATCATGCTCAAACATTTCTACCAAAAGCTTAAATTAGGCTATAAACTTTAATTTTTTTAAAAAAGGCTATAAAAATTACTATTAGTTCTTCCAAATTTTCATTAATGGGTAACTTAAAATTTGATGGTAACATAAATAATTTAGAAGAAAATCAAGTGCATTAAAACATAAAAAGTGTTAACTCAAAACAAACATAAAGTGTTCAATTTTTAACTTTTGATGATAAATTACATGTTAAACAACCTTTTATATAATTATATCCAATGTAGGTAGGTAGGTAAAGAATAGTGCTCATGGTAGCATTCGACAAAACCCCAAAAATAACCGAGCAAGAATTGTGACACAGAATATAGAGAAATGTAGTGATGTACAATTTGTTATTATGCTATTATACAGCAGAAATGTAGTAATCGTCCATTAACAGGAGAACAAACTGAGCAAAGCTCTGCAAAACTTGAAAGTTAATAGCCCACATAAACAGCAGCATTCACAATGTAACAATCATCATTCTTGTCACCCATCTCTTCTACAAGCACCCCACTTGAGCATATCAAACCACCATCCACAACTTCAACATTCAAAATTTTTCCACTGCAATGATGAGGTCAGTAAGTTAGTTCAAAAAGATTACTATAAAGAATTGATATGACATGTTATTATATTTGGAAGCAAACAACAACATGAAATGAATAACAACTTAACAAGCATGGAAAATTACCAACAACTGAAAGAAATGAGCAAAAGCCCAGGTCAATTATTACCAGTTTATTTGATCTAAGAACATCAAAATTAAGTTTTGGTTCAAGGCTTCAAGCAAAACCATATAAACTTCAATACAGAATGTAAATGACGAAGGCTTGCATGAACCACTTGTGTAAGTGGTTTATCGTGGATCATATTTCTATACCGTCAGATTCATTTTACCTACACAGCCATATCATGCACCCTCTCGACTAGATTTTTTTTTCCTTCTTTCTCCCTCTCCCTCTCCTACTTTCTCCAACCAGTGACGACAACCCTCCTCTGTCTGACCTGCACCACAGAAGCCGTCACTACTGCTGCTGGAGTTTATTTCCGGCCATGGCAGCGGTGAGGAGTGACTTCTTTGTGATTTAAAAATCATATATGCAGTAAAGATTAAAAATGATGGCGAGTCCAGGCACAACGGTAAAGTTGTACTTTGGTAACTTGTTGGTCATGAATTCGAATCCGGAAACAGCCTCTTTACATATTCAAGGGTAAGGCTGAGTACAATATCCCCCCTCCTTACCTTCGCATAACAAGGAGCCTATGGGCAATGGGTACATAGTTAGTAAAGATTAAAAATCTGTTCATTCAATCAAGAAAGAAATGCAGAATCTCCAAATTCAATTCCTAAATGCTAACATTAGTGAAAATGCAGTTCCAAATACATGTCATTCTGTGTCCAGTTTCAGTAGTTTATAAAGTTAACCACTTATTCAACCCTCTACAAATGAACATCGCACCTTCCTTTTTCACATAAATTGATCTTGAAGTTGATTGTTCTGATATGATGTCATTGATATTGAAGAGTAAAAAAAATAAAACTACGTATCCCATTGCCCGGAGGCTCCACACTATGTGCAGGTAAGAGAGAGGAATATTGTACACAGTCTTATCCTTGCATATGCAAAGAGGCTGTTTCCGGATTCGAACACATGACCAACAAGTCACCAAGACACAACTTTACCGTTGTGTCAGGACTAGCCCCTATTGATATTGAAGAGTAGAATTAAGAAAATAAATCTCAAATTATCATGTGCTTAAACTGTTGGCATAAATAACAATCTTAAAACTGCAACTTAACATACAAATGTTTCTCATAAATACATAATACTGAATTTGTCAAATGTTTTTAAATTTGATTTTTAATTGTCTTCTCCTTGTAAAAGGGATGCACTGTATCAATCAGCTTACAGAGCATTGCTGATGAAAAATCAAAAAAGAATTTCAAGAGCTAAGTGAAGCTGAATTGTTGATAGCAAACAAATGTGCAACATTGTTCAGAGTTCTAACAGTTAAACATAAGTTGAAAGGAGATGGTAGGCTCAGACATGCACAAACAGTGTCATCAGAGAGCAAATGACTTGCTTTGGTCCTTATCAGAATCGAGAAATGTTCTCGGTCATCACAGCCTTGGTCATTATAAAATTTTAAGAACAACAAAAAAATCACAATAGAAGAACCCAAATTCAACATGTAAAAATAGTTAAAGAAAAAATGTGTGCAAGTAACAATAAGAATTGGCAAAAGATTTGCAAGAAATAAATCTGAGACACACACATTGACTTCATTTTGAAGGAGTTCAGAGACCTCTCCGCTAGCATCAACGACCTTCATTGGTCCCCCGACGGCCTATGAATCATTGCCTACAGCGAAGGCAAAGAGAAGTTCCAGAAACTTCCTGAAATTTTTGTGTGATCTATTCTATTTGACTTCGTTTTGATTAAATTAGAATCAACACTGTCGGGATTTCATTGGGACCAGGAAACAACGTTGTTGTGATCAACAGAAGAAGGAAAACACGGTTGAAATTGATGCGAGAGAAGAAAAAAAAGGAGAGGGAGGGTTGCCGCTGCCAGAAATCACCTTTGGCAATGGTGAGTGGTGGGAAGTTTTTTTTCTGGTGCCGGACGAAAAACAGAAAAGGAGGAGGAAGAGGGTGAATGAAGGAAAAAAATCCAGTGGAGAAGGTACATCATATGGCTGTGTGGGTGAGGTGAATCTGAGGGTCTATAAATGTGGTACACAATAAACCACTCACACAAGGGGTTCATACTAGCCTTCGTCAATATAAATAAGGAGATATAGAACGACTTAGGTTTCTGTTAGAAATGTTAAGTGTTAACATCCAGTAACCAGACATAGCGGTAAGATAACAGATTGAAGTATCACAGTTAATTTTCCAAGGGAAAAAACATTGATAATATAGGATTTCATATTGATGATAGCCATATCATCACATATAGAAAATAATATGAAAAACGAAAAAATAAGGCACTACTTTCCAGGGTTGTCGGTACTTACTAGGGAAATACTGACTTCACTTTCTCAATATCCAAGGAATTCTGGAGCGAATGAGGAACCCCTAGCTTGATCTGCAATTTCATCTGATCAAAACTGACACCAGGAATAGAACCTAAACCAAATTCATCTTATTAGAATTCAAGAAACAAATTTGAACATGTCAATTATCCAAGCATACATTTTAAAAAAATTAATCAACAATGAATAACTATAAAGAAAAATCATCATGTAGATTCGACAATAGTGGGAAATTTGGGTCATATTGAACATCTGACTGCAAGGCATGTTCCAAAACTAGAGCTTATCTAGAGGAAGAGGGATGAATATTGACTCAAACTTGGTACTTGACTATTAATTTCCTGCAAGAGGAATGATTTTCTAAGCATTACAATTAGAACCCAATGAACAAATTACAGTTAGAAATCCGTAACCCAAACATCAGAGTTCAGTAGGAATATAATAGTTAGCAAGCAAACTAAGAAATCATGATTATTTTCTCCTTTAAGCAATATTTCTGTTTATGATAAAATCTACATTCTCCATCTTAAACATATAGTAATTGATAAATACAATGCACTTAAAAATAAAGTAAATTGGAACAAGCATGTAAAGAGGACACTTTAAAATGATCAAAATTAGTTTTGATTTAGTCCTTAGTACCACAGAACCCAAGTATAGTGAGGAATACAAGGGAAAAGAGAGATCTCATCACAGAAATCATAAAATGTTTTATCTTTCTAAATGTCAATTTGCTCTATATGCCCTATACTAGCATAGGCTAAATTAAATATGTCATGCCCTTGATTCCTTTCAATTTCCTGACAGAAAATAATTTCATGGAAGTGATTCTTCTATTCCTTCATATTTTACCCAATATATAATATATCACAGGGCGATAAATTACATGCTTAACTCATATAGCCACTAGAAAAATAAATACCTGTGAAGACCTTAGCAAGCAACATGCTGGAAAAAAAAATCCAGAAACAGAGAACGCTGGCCTTATAGTGTTGAAAGTGGATACTAAAGTAACCATAGCATTTAAATGCTTTTGTAGACTATTAATGTTGGAAAAATGGCATTCAACAGAAATTCTCTGGACAAAGAAATTTGACAGTAAGAAAGTATTATAACACCTATGTATCAGAATTTTGATAAGAAATGCAAGTGATTCCAAGTAATCAAAGAACTCAGAACAAGAGTCAAGTACCATAAAAGTACCTCAATGTCTAAATGACTGATCCGATAAAAAATACTGAAATATTACAAGATACACTTATTTATACTAGTAATCTAAGCGATGCTTAACACTAATGTGTCTTATAATAGAATAATAATAACTCGCAAAAATATATAACAGTAACAAACTATGAAGCACGGACACCAAACACGACATGGAAACTTTGGCACATCTAATGTCTAAAACATTGGGACATGCACACAAACACGAACAGAAAGATTCTAATTAAATAAAATATAAATAACATATAACAAAATATCTAAATTGATGGTATATCATCTTTTTAAACCAACATTTTTCAAGTGTATTAAGTTGTATAAAGGTGACGACTTTAAGTATTCAAGCCAACAAAATATAATTTTTAAATCAGACACCTTATATGAAGTGTGGGACAAGTGTGGGGAGTGTGAGTGTGCTACATAGGACTAACAACAAGCTGAAGAGTGAGAAAAAAACCAATAAGATAAGATATGTATACCTCTGCGGAAGGCAGGGATTGAATTAGAAGAAATTGCATCCCTGCAAGCCCTCATTGCTGCAACCGTTATGTCCTGCCTGTTTGGTGAATTCCCATGTCAGCAAAACCAAAAAAAAAAAAAAAGGAGAAAAAGTGAAAAGGGCAAAGAATTGAGCACCCATGTTGATCATAGCCGACACCCATCTCCACGAACAAGAGCTTCATTGGAGGGGATGACGACCCTTTACTCCCTTCGCTTCCTTCGACCACTTCCATAGCTCGGGAAATTCCACAAAGTTGGAACCTTGATGAACTGTGTGAGAATGAAATGGATTTGGGGAAACGTTGGGAGAAGTTTTTGGCGCAGAAATCGGTGACGGGAAACAATGGAAATCGAAGATTTAGAAGTGAATAACATTCGGTCATTTCTCCTTTAAGCTTTTTTAAGCCTGAAAGGGAAATCAAATGATATTCGGGTAAATCACTACTGACCCGATTCCGTTTTTTCTTCTTGTTTCTGGTTTAACTATTATTTTTCCAATGTCAGAGACCAGACCACGATTTCGAATATTTCTCAATTCAGTCACTGAGTCAGAGTCAGAACTAATTTTGCTTCCAACTCAAGAAAGTTTTACATAACGTGAAAATTTATCACATTTTCTCACTAAATTAATTATTCTCACGTATGAAAATTTATCATTAAGTTAGTTTAATTATATCTGCCTATTCATATATATATATATATATATATATATATATATATATAACAAATTGTGAAAATTTACATCTTGACTAATTTAAAATAAAAAATATTTTAAAAACTTTATTTCAAATTATTTAACAGTTAATAAAATTAATAATACATTAATTATATATGGCTGGGTTTTTCTCCTAATTCTTCTCCCATGGATTGGAGGTATCTATTAGTATAATTGGATTGCTCCATAAGGTTTTTGATATCCTTAGAAGTTATAGGTTCAGATTCATCCCTAGACTTGAAAGGTGAGGCATAGATGTGATCATGTTTTTCTTTCCTAACATTAGAAAGAATAAACTTGATCGACGGAGGGAATTCAGATTTAACTATCTAGCCATCCTTAAGATCATATCTAGTGATAACACTAATGATGTTTGGTTCTAAGAAAGGATAATCTATCTTATGGTAAGCTGCATAAGACTTAAACCAATGAAAGAAAAAGATTTGAGACTTCACTAGATTAAGAAAGAAATAATATTCTTCCTTAATCTGGTGTTTACTATCATCCCTATAATGGCTAAGAAATCACTCTCTTTGAGGAATCATTTCCTCATAGTCGAAATCTAGCTTAAGGGCTTCATAATCTATGCAGGTCTTATTAATCATGGATAACTTCATAATCTTGCATAGATGAGAAGGTTGGAGGAGAAATAGACCTAGACTCTTCCTCATTGTTTTCCTGTTGATAAACAGGTTGAAGTATGGAAGATGAAGTTTATACACCCTGTAGCTTGATTCTACTACTACTACTTGGAGCAGCAGAAAAGGATTTCCTAGAGAAAACAAATTCAAACATTTCAGATCTAAAATCTCTAGTAAAAGATGATCTAGCCATGTTGAAGGAATTAGACCTATTAAAGGTGATTTCTACCCTTCCAGAGTCATACTCTATCCATGGCCCAAGTTTAAGGGAAATTGATGTCTTTCCACTTAATGACTTTAGGAATTACAACCTTAGCTTCGGTTGTGTCTGTGAGAAACAAAGTAGTTTCTCCAGTCTTCCTAGGTTTAAGGACTCTGGACATACCTGAGTTCATTACCTTGTATTGAACCCGATAGATGATATTAACTGGGATGGATCCAGCCTTCATATCAAGACCATAAAGCTGGACATCTAAGGTTAAAACATCTAGAATATTGGCATCCTCAAGGCTGACTGTCCTATCAGGATAACAATTGAAATAGATTGGATCATTACTAAGGCTGGTTTCTAAGGTGCCCAGAATGGAGCCGGTAAACTGATTGTGACGGGAGTCTCTTAGGCATAAAAGAATTGAGGTGTTTAATACTTCTATTCCTAAAGGTTTAGCTGCAACTTGAACACATCCAATATGCAGAAAATTATATTTTTGTTTATGAAGTTTTAAAGAACTGTTTGAAAGAAGTTTAATTTCATCCAAATCATATTTAAGACGTATATTAGTCTCAACGGTCCGAATTATGAAATCATATTTACGAAAATATTTTCCATCAGGTTTATAGAGTTCATTTTCTGGAATTCTGGGGATCTTCCAGTCATCCAGATCTTGATTAATATCTTCAAAAGAAACTTCTTCCTTGCAAATATTACGATTTGATTTGTTTAAAGCGTTTTCAGCTTGAGAAGGATTAAAAGAAGAAGATGAGGGTTGGGAGGACTTGAATGAAAGACGAGAAGAGAAAGTGCGAAAAAGAGACAAAACGAAAATATCATAAAATTAATCCCCTGATATCATCGCCATCCTCTGGTTCTGGAAAATCATAAAGATAGATCCAAGTTGAAAATTACCTACTGAGCTATATTCCCATCCTCGCTTCCACCCCATATGGTATCAAAGCTAGATGGAGAAGTAGGAATATATGTCTAGATCTGAGTTGTCTTTTACTTATCTGAACTATTATCCAGACATGTATATTCTTTCTGGTTGTTTGTTTATGTCTTTGCAAATGGTTTAAAGTATCTTTATTTCTTAACTGGTTAGCATGATAAGCGGAGAAAGTTCTGATCTGGTGTTGCTGGGGTAGTAAGTGAAAATGATTGGTTAAACCTTGGTATTTTAAAAATTTCTTTAATCAAAATCAGAGTTGCCTAGGATCTTTATCACTTTTCAAAAACAAAAACCTTATTCAATCAAATGCTCAGCCCAAGGGATTCAATAGCTCAAAAAATAGAGTTTGACATCCAAGGTAATAGAATCAATAAACACAGAATGTAATGAGAATAGAGGTAGAGAATCAACACACAACTGATTTATACTGGTTCACTTCAAAATCATGAAGCTACATCCAGTTTCTTCCAACCAACACTAGGTTAGAGTTCCATTATTATAATTTCTAGTTCTTACATTCAATTACAATGTCTCCCTTTATCAACCCTAGATAAAGTACAGAAATCTAAAACCTTATTAGATTCTAAGAGACAAGAACCTGAGAACACTACTCAGTTTTTTCACCTAGAGAACCCTTTCTCTAGTTACAAGCAAGAACCCAATTACAATAGCCAATATACAATCAAAATCCAAAACGAAAATTACAATTAGATTAAGGAGAGAAACAACCTGATGATCCAAAGAATGCAATGCAGTATAAAGTATTAGAACAGGTTGAATAACAAAATCAAAATCAACTTTCCTTAATCTTGAAAGATTTCTTGCTCAAGAGTGACTCAAACTCTCATGATCAATGTAAAAACAGAGCAAGAAATTATTAACCCTTAGAAAACACTTTGAAAGGCTCACAAGACACTTTAAGCTCAGAATATATGAATGTGTATCATTTTTCTTCTATCTTAAACAAGCTGAGCATCAATCTTATTTATAACTGAAATTCGTAACTAATTGTAATCTATTAAACGCACCAAATAATCGATTATTTTGCACAAGTAATAGATTAAATCAAGAATGTAATCGATTAAACCGTTCATAAGCATTTCAGGATTTTCTCAATGAGCCAAATAATCGATTATTTCGTCCTGTAATCGATTAAGACAGGAGACTTCAAAATATCAAAATGCACTATGTAATCGATTACGAACTTTGGTAATCGATTAAAGCAGGAGCCTGTAGCCTTCCAAATACACTGTGTAATCGATTACAAAATGTGGTAATCGATTATCTAATACAAACTTACAATTTTCAAACGTATAGTGTAATCGATTACTAGAAATGGTAATCGATTAAAGCAGGGAGATGACTTTTTCAAAATAAGCATGTGTAATCGATTACGATACATTGGTAATCGATTATCCCAACATGACTTTAAAATACATATAACTATGTATCAATTACAATAAAGTGGTAATCGATTATATTCAATCACAAGGTAGTTTATATGAAAACAAAGGTCAAATAATCGATTATCCCGATAGGTAATCGATTACAATGTTCTTGAAAGCTTTTCCAAGTTAGACTAAGAACAAAATAATCGATTGAATGAAGTATGTAATTGATTAAACCAGCAGGAAATGTATTTTTTCCAAAAACCTTTTCAAACATCTTTAAAACTTAACCATGCCTTGTTTAAATCTTATGAAAATCAATTAGTTTATTCATGAATGAATGTATGCAATGCACTTGGATCACTAGATTGCTTTTCTCTTACACATTTCACACAATCTTTAACTTCAAGGCATCCATTTGCATGTTGAAAGCTCAAAACCAATACTCGATCAATTTACTTTACAATCTTCATGTCGCTCCCCCTGTATCCAACAGTAAGTCTCGTTGAGATTAGGGCTGTAAATCCTACAAGTTATTGTGATGTAAGATCTGAACTTTTTGTCTGAAAAGTCATTGGCTATAGTTAAGAGATAAAAAAAAGAGTCTGGAATATAGCTTAGTAGGTAATTTTCAACTTGATTTATCTTTATGTTTTTACAGA
Source organism: Glycine tomentella (assembly GCA_007407185.1). Classification (NCBI taxonomy): domain Eukaryota; kingdom Viridiplantae; phylum Streptophyta; class Magnoliopsida; order Fabales; family Fabaceae; genus Glycine; species Glycine tomentella. The sequence goes on from PYAF01000284.1 coordinate 2,093,435, forward strand.
ACTAGAGGATGGCGATGATATCAGGGGATTAATTTTATGATATTTTTGTTATGTCTCTCTTTCGCACTTTCTCTTATCGTCTTTCATTCAAGTCCTCCCAACCTTCATCTTCTTCTTTTAATCCTTCTCAAGTTGAAAACACTTTAAACAAATCAAATCATAATATTTTCAAATAAGTTTATTTTGAAGACATTAATCAAGATCTGGATGACTGGAAGATCCCCAGAATTCCAGAAAATGAACTCTATAAACCTGATGGAAAATATTTTTGTAAATCTGATTTCATAATTCGGACCGTTGAGACTAATATACGTCTTAAATATGATTTGGATGAAATTAAACTTCTTTCAAAAAGTTCTTTAAAACTTCATAAACAAAAATATAGTTTTCTGCATATTGGATGTGTTCAAGTTGCAGCTAAACCTTTAGGAATAGAAGGATTAAACACCTCAATTCTTTTATGCCTAAGAGACTCCCGTCACAATCAGTTTACCGACTCCATTCTAGGCACCGTAGAAACCAGCCTTAGTAATGGTCCAATCTATTTCAATTGTTATCCTGATAGGACATTCAGCCTTGAGGATGCCAATATTCTAGATGTTTTAACCTTAGATGTCCAGCTTTATGGTCTTGATATGAAGGTTGGATCCATCCCAGTTAATATCATCTATCGGGTTCAATACAAGGTAATGAACTCGGGTATGTCCAGAGTCCTTAAACTTAGGAAGACTGGAGAAACTACTTTGTTTCTCACAGACACAACCAAAGCCAAGGTTGTAATTCCTAAAGTCATTAAGTGGAAATACATCAATTTCCCTCAAACTTGGGCCATGGATAGAGTAGCCCCTGCCAAACCCCAAACCACACCTAGCTTCGAGTCTGTCAAGCAGTATGACTATGGAATGGTAGAGATCACCTTTAATAGGTCTAATTCCTTCAACACGGCTAGATCATCTTTTACTAGAGATTCTAGATCTGAAATGTTTGAAACTATTTTCTCTAGGAAATCCTTTTCTGCTGCTCCAAGTAGTAGTAGTATAATCAAGCTACAGGGTGTAGAAACCTCGTCTTCCATACCTCAACCTGTTTATCAACAGGAGAACAAAGAGGAAGAGTCTAGGTCTATTTCTTCTCCAACCTTCTCATCTATGCAAGATTATGAAGTTATCCATGATTAATAAGACCTGCATAGATTATGAAGCCCTTAAGCTAGATTTCGACTCTGAGGAAATGACTCCTCAAAAAGAGTGGTTTCTTAGCCATTATATGGATGATAGTAAAGACCAGATTAGGGAAGAGTATTATTCCTTTCTTAATATAGTGAAGTCTCAAATCTTTTTCTTTGATTGGTTTAAGTCTTATGCAGCTTACCATAAGATAGATTATCCTTTCTTAGAACCAAACACCATTAGTGTTATCACTAGATATGATCTTAAGGATGGTCAGATAGTTAGATCTAAATTCCCTACGTCGACCAAGTTTATTCTTCCTAATGTTAGGAATGAAAAATATGGTTACATCTATGCCTCACCCTTCAAGTCTAGGGATGAATCTGAACCTATAACTCCTAAGAATATCAAGAACCTTATGGAGCAATCCAATTATACCAATAGATACCTTCAGTCCATAGGAGAAAAATTTGGAGAAATCCCAGCCATAATTCAGAAGCTAGCACTTCTGCTCCTAAAACCATTCAAACCCCTATCTTCAAACCTTTTAGAATGACTGATAAGCTTATGAAAGAGTTTGCTAAGCTCAAAGCTTTTAATCAGCCCTCTGAAGAGTCTAAGGAGAAACTTGAAGGATTAACGTCCATCATCATTCAAGACACTCCTCAGACATCCCAAGAAGCCCATTCTAGACCAACCCTCACTAGAGCTAGATCTAGGCATGAAGCCCAAAAGGACAAAGACAAGGAAATCAATGTCTTTAACCAAGCTGAGTCAGAAAATGGAAACTCCGACTCAAATAGATCTGCACAAATTAACCCTATTAGAAATCAGCCCAACTGGAAGCAACCCTCTAAGTTGTATTACCATAGGGCGACCGCTCCCGATTTTCTCTTAGAAGAAAGGGAAAACTCCAAATCCTTTAATGCCAACCACATCTATGAATGGAACATAGATGGCAAAATGGAATATCAAATCCTCAATATCCTCCAGCAAATGACCATGGTTGCTATAGCCTATGATACATCCCGTAACTGCACGGAAGCAGTTATTTTGTAAATATTTTAGTTTCTGGTTTTACCGGACAACTAAAAGGCTGGTGGGATAATTGTCTTTCCGAGGAACATAAGATTACTATCCAAAATGCTGTCAAAATGGAAGATGATGGCATAGTCCTGACCCAAGATGGTAAGCCAATCCCTGATTCTGTCAACCAGTTAATCTTTACCATAATTCAACATTTCATAGGTGATTCCAATCTTTGGAAAGATAGATCTGTCGAACTCCTTTCCAATCTTAGGTGTAAGACCCTAGCTGACTTCAGATGGTATAAGGATACCTTCCTTACTAGAGTCTTTACTAGAGAAGATAGTCAATAACCTTTCTGGAAAGAAAAGTTTCTTGCTGGTGTTCTAAAGTCCTTAGGGGATAAGGTTAGGGATAAGATCCATAGTCAGCCCCCTAACAATGAGATTCCTTACAAGCGATTAAGCTATGGTCAGTTTATTGCTTATATCCAGAAGGTAGCCTTGAAGATTTGCCAAGATGATAAAATCCAGTATCAGCTTGCCAAAGAAAAGGCTAAAAATCGCAGAGATTTGGGTAATTTTTGTGAACAATTTGGCCTCCCTTGCTCCAAACCCAGAAAACCCAAGAGGCATACCCATAATCCTGATAGACAAAAACTTAAGAGATTTGTTAATCATCGTCATAAGTCAGGAACCCCACCTAGAAAGCTTAGGAGAGAACTCTAGACCAAACCTCCCTTCGATAAGGTCAACATTCCTAAGAAACCTACAGTCTGTTGGACTTGTGGCAAACCTGGCCATAAAAGTCAATACTGTAGGCTCAAGAAGAAGCTTAGGAACCTTAACCTGGAACCCTCTGTTGAAGAACAGATTAATCAGCTCTTAGTAGAGTCCTTCTCCTCCGAAGAATTTGATAAGGATACTTCTGAAGATCACTCTTCAGAAAATCTAAATCAAATTCAAGAGGATGATTTATCTTCGACTGATGAAGACTGTTCTTCTTCCTCCCAGGTCAATGTCCTTATTCGGGAACAAGATCTTCTTTTTGAGGTGATTAATTTTATTTCTAATCCTGAAGAAAAGAAAAATCTTTTGCTTAAACTTAAAAAATCTTTTGATGAACCATCTTCTTCATCCTCTAAAACTAACAATTTATTAATTAATAATAAGTTTAATCTTAAGGATACTCTTAAGAAGTTTGATAAGAGTATTGTTAAATCTGTAACCCTCCAGGACCTTCAGCATGAGGTTAATCAACTGAAAGCTGAGATTCGCCTTATTAAAGAACAACAAAATGTTCATCAGGATATTTTGAGTGTTCTGCAATATGGTGATCCAACTGATGAGGTAGAACCTGTTCAAAATAATCAACCTTCTAATAATGATTCTCCTGATGATTCAGTTAGTCCTGATTTTCCTACCAAAATTTTTGAATTAATAAACCAGTTAACAATTCAAAAATTTTATATTAAGGTCAAAATTATTGTTGTAACCTTTATCCTTGAGACTAAAGCTCTGTTTGACACAGGGGCAGATTCAAACTACATTCAGGAAGGATTAATTCTAACAAAGTATTTTGAAAAAACATCTGAGTGACTTAGTACTGCCAGTGGATCTAAGCTTCGTGTTAACTTCAAACTTTCTGACGCTTTCATAGAAAATGATGAATTTAAAGTTAAAACTTCTTTTCTATTGGTCAAAAATCTTTAAAATGCGGTTATTTTGGGAATACCTTTTATCAAATCCATCTTCCCTATAACCATTTCAGATAAGGGTATTTCCACTACTTATTTGAATAAATCCATTACTTTCAGGTTTCTTGAAGATCCTATTGTTAGAAACTTGAACCCAATCCTTTTTAAGCAAAACCAAATCAATTATCTTAGAGAAGAGATTTCTTATAAGAAAATTGATGATTTTCTTAATCAACCCGTCATCCAGTATCGAGTCCAGTCCTTGTCCAACCAAATCCAAAACTCTATCTGTGCTAATCTCCCAAATGCTTTTTGGCAAAGAAAACATCACATTGTTGATCTCCCTTATGAAAAGGACTTCAATGATCGTCAGATCCCTACCAAGCCTTGACCCATCCAGATGAGTCAGGAACTCCTTGTCCATTGCCAGAAGGAAATCCAAGGCCTTCTGCAAAAGGGATTAATCCGAAAAAGCAAAAGTCCTTGGTCTTGTTATGCTTTTTATGTCAACAAACTAGTCGAAATTGAGCGTGGGTCTCCTCGTTTGGTTATCAACTATAAACCGCTCAATCAAGCCCTTCAGTAGATCCGTTATCCGATTCCGAATAAAATGGATCTTCTTAATCGTCTCTTTTCTGCTAAAATCTTTTCAAAGTTTGATATGAAATCAGGATTTTGGCAAATTCAAATTAGTGAAAGGGATTATTATAAAATAGCTTTTACAGTCCCTTTTGGATAATATGAGTGAAGAGTCATGCCTTTTGGATTGAAGAATGCTCCTTCAGAATTCCAGAAAATTATTAACGACATTTTTAATCCTTACTCTTCCTTCATTATTGTTTATATTGATGATGTCCTTGTTTTCTCTCAATCTGTTGGCCAACATTTTAAACATATTAATATCTTTATTCAGATAATCAAGAAAAATGATCTTGCTTTATCTATAACTAAAATCACTCTCTTTCAAACAAAAAGTCGCTTTCTTGATCACAACATCTACCAGGGCACAATCACTCCTATTAATCATGCCATAGAATTCTCGACCAAGTTTCCGGATCAAATAATCGAAAAAACCCAACTCCAACGTTTTCTCGGCTGTTTAAATTATGTGGCTGACTTCTTTCCTCAGCTGAGTAATCTAGCTAAAACTCTCTATGTTTAAATTACTGTTATTTTGTTGTTCTGATAGCCATGTGAGTAAAATAATAATGTCTATAAAATGAATCAAGTCTAATGTGACGGATGAAGTGCAATTGTCTCATAGTGTATCTATCAAATACTTAAATGTTTTTCTCACAAATCAATTCCTTTATGTTAGTAAAATAATAAGCGTAAAAAAATGTTACTAAAAATAAAAGTGGTCATGAATAGAGAAAAAAAATACAGAGGTTTATACCGGTTTATCTCATAACCTTATACTATATTCAGTCTTTAATAACAATCAAATGGCAACAAATTTATATCTTGAAAGACAGAAATAAAATGAGATCAGTTTGGTTGCCTGAGTTCATGTGAAATATAAAATTTAATATGTGGTGAATCCAACACACAACAACTTTTGTCTCCTATTAGTGTATGTATCATTTTGCCCTTCTATGTTGTTTTGTCTTGATTTTTTTAGTATCACACACGGTCTTTGAGGGTATTATAGTATATTAATCAGTTTACTCAATTTTTTCACTTTATTTTTCATCTATTTCTTTTAAATCAAATAATCCAATAATTTTATTTTTATTTTGTTTATCTTTTCTCTAAGCATATATCTTCTATTTCTATTTAATTTATTTCTCTCTTCATAATCAAGCATAGCTTAAAGACATGTTTATAAGAATTATATTTTTACTTTTACGAATATTCTTTGACGCATTCCCTTTTCAACCGATCAAATCAAGTATTCTTTATATTTGCCTTTTCAAAAACAAAAGGCAAGTCTTTCCAAGCTCAACAAACAATGCAAAGTTTCTAGACTATTGTCTTATAGGGATCAAGTACAATAAATGATAGTCTAATATAATGCTACAAAGTATGTAATTACAAGGAATATAGAGAATGTTTCAAAATTTATTATAAATATGACTTTATGAATGCAATGTTTTTCAATCTTCAATTTGTGTTTTTAAAGATGTTAGACGATGTAGAATATAGTGGTGGAAATTTTCTTCCCTTTTCATCAATTTTAAATGTTGGGGATGTAGTAAATGTTACATTAAATGTTTTTCCCATTTTCACAAGAATATTCTGATTCTGCAACGCATTTTTGGGTTTCTTTTTCTTCCTACTTCACTTCTTTTTCATCTTTCTCTTCTCTCTATCTCTTTTTCTCTTCAATTTTTCATCTTTGTCTCTCCCATTTTGAAACCATACAAAACAAATGTTTAGGGGCATTCCTCAATTCTTCCTGCAATCTCAAATGCACAAGCTAACTCCTAAAAACAATTTGACGAAGCTCCAGCTGCCTCCAGGAAACTAGTAGCCAATATATAATTTAGACGATGCTTATGATCATCATTCATCAAGACGTTGAGAAAATATTATGATCGATCTTCATGAACAACTTCTAATTTCTCAACAAAATGTTGAGCTTCAGGGTTTGTTGCATAATCTATTAAGCGTAGGAAATAGGTAAAATGCGAAAATGTTTCAATAAAAGAATCAAATTCAGTAGTATAGATGACTGAATAGGGTTAGCATAGGGCAAAATTAACTTGGTCTAGTTTAGTGAAAGACTTAGACGAAATGTGTTGAGGAAATATCAATTTTTTTGGGGTTAGATGAATGTGATGACAAAGATTTGAAAATAATTTTGTAAAACTATGAATCAATCAAAAAGATTGTCGAGGTTATGAAAAGAATCCAAAAATATATTGTTATGGTGAAGCAAACAAAAAACAATTCTTAAACAAAAACATTGGACTAAGGAAGTATGATGATAGAGGCAATCAATGTGGAACATTTGGAAGCACCTTCTATGTAAGGTGGCACTGACTCATTGTGAGACAACAACATAGCAACTTCATCTTCTGTTGGCTTCTCCATCTTGAACAACACTATAGCACATTTGGATATAGCTCCAGTGGCTTGGAAAGCTCCAATATTCTCGTGTAGATTTTCTATTCATTTCCTTTGTTTAAGAAGGTCTTGATATTTGGAATCTAGTGGCCCTTAATTACCTTGCTTGATCAGTTGATAGCAGTACTGTTAGGTCCAGCAGTTGTTCCCAGTTAATGCAAATCAAGAAGCTTCTAGAAAATTTTCACAAAATATTTTTCTGCGTCCAATGTTCCTATACAATCCTTAGCAACAAAGTCCTATAGATGTGTTAATCATTTCATCTCATTCTCAATATGGAATCTTCCTCATGAAGATGATAAGTGACATTTTTATCTCTAAAACTGAGTGGTATGAATTTTGATGACCTTTTCATCAAATTCCTTCCTTAAGGTCAGTTAGTTTGATGAAGCAAGATAATTGTGGATTCCTTTTGGATGGAGCAGACAAATGGGTTGTTGATTTGCTTTGGTACTGATATACTTTGTCTAGGGCATCCTTCCATACAAATGCTCCTTCCTCTGTAGGGCTTTGCTATGTAGAGACACTACCATGTTGAATCTCATTCATGAGAAATTCAATATATACTCGAATGCAACAATGAACTTTATTATTTGTGCAAAAGGAAATACATTATGTAGATGTTATATAAAGGATTGATGATATGTATGTAAACAAATATTGAAGTGGAAAAATCTCAAGATAGTTATTGAGGACTAGATGTAGATCATGATCATAGTTATAAATCGGAATACACGTAGTGTGTCAATTTTCATCACTCTTTATCCTTTATTTTTACAACATATTAGAATAATTATATACGTACATAGTGTTAAATTAAAAGATTAATACAGGAAAAAATTACGTAAAAGAGATTAAATACATTTACAAAATATATTTAATACATTTTAGAAGCTAAATTCCAGAATTATTATTTTTGTTGTAGTGAACATTTCAAAAGTTGGTTTCAAAATGTATTAAATACAAATTCAATATTCTAGAAACTAATTTCTAAAATGTCTATCACAACTCAAAACATATTATAAAATTAATGTTTAAAAATAATTTAATGCTTTTTAAAACTAATTTCCAGAAATTATGCCAACATTCAGATACATATTCCAAATTTTAATCTCCATAAGAAGTACTTTTACAGAAAGAAATACTAAAAATACGAAAAGAAGTATATATACATATATATATATATACTTATATATATATATATATATATATATATATATAAGTGAAAAAAAAAAGGGTTACAAGAAGCAACACACAACTAGTTAGAAGTATGCTTCACTTGAATGTGGTCCGGCCTATCAGGGATTCTGTTTTTGTTTTTCATGTTTTTGACCCAACCAGCAATACCACGCAGCAGTGGCAGTACAATTATTACATACGGTTTTTCTGGACCTAAAAGAAAAATAGTAAACGGAGTTTTAGGGAATCATAACTCATAAGGTTATGAAACCACATCCGAAGGGGGCGTAGAAAATTCAAAATTATGGACGAAACTTTTTTGGTGATTGAATTATGTAAGAATAATCGCGGTATCACAGTTTGAACTTAGGCTCTGTCTAGTAAGTGATAAAAAATGACAGTTTGAAATTAGGCTGTGTCTGGTAAGTGATAAAAATGCCAGTTTGAAATTTGTTGATATATTATCATCCCTTTACCTATATTATTAATATTTCTCGTAGTAACAAAGTTCATCAGTGAAAGTATGAAACTCATACAAAACATCTTGCAAATGCCCACCATTTGGCCTATGGGAAAAAAATCTTCTAACTTTCGTGTTTCCTAACATTAAATTTGCTGCTTGCAAACAACAACGCCTAAAACCAAACATATCTGTATTCTGTGCACTTAATGAATTGAAAAGTGAATAAATAATAATGGTAACAAAATTTATTTGCAGTAAAAGAAAAACCAGTGATAATGGAAATCTCCAACAAAAAAAAAAACACTAAATTGAAGGATTTGGTTAGAGAAGCGAATTTTTCAAGTAATTTGAATCAGCATTTAACAAAGCTGGAAACAAATTTGTATTACTACTTATCTTGTTTCCCAGCAGCAACTAATTTATGATTAGAGAAGTAGATTTGCACCTTCAAGTATTCGCAACAGCAAAATGTGCTAGAATGGAACCGGATTTGCGTTTTTCCAGTAATGAATGGATGAATCATGAATTTATGAATGTGTTGTGTTCTACACTTAAGGATGGCTAGTACTATTTGCCATTCTATTCACAAAATACAGAAAAAAGGGGAGGGGAGAGGGCGCAACTAATTCTCTGAAGCTGAGTTTGCTCCATCACTAGCATGTTGCAGACCTGCAAAAGAATTTCTGTTGCTGGCTGTGGCATTGAACATGGCATGACCTCGCTTTATCTCTCAACTCTTGAAACGCCCTCATTGTCTCCACATCAAAACCTCCAGCAAACTGCCACACATAACAGCTCTTTAGTCATTATTATTCCAATACGAAATGCTAGGAATACACTCTTTTATTATGCGTCAATTTTGTACTATTGTTTCAAACATGTTGGGGGAAAAAAATTACCTGATGTACTCGGAACGCGAATCTAACTCCTTGGACGATAAGCTCTTCTTCTTCAGGCCCACCACCACCTGTTTCAAGCTCAGCAGAGACTCTCTTCATATACTTCATGGCCAATTTTACAGATGCCAGCTTGATCTGTCACAATTTAACATTGCAGGTACAATAAATGAAGTGAGCTAACTAACATTGTTCACTTTGTAGTAAGAAAATTAGTAATAGCAATCTACTGTGAGGTAATGCTTTATCCATTCTTCTGCACATGCATGTGACCATTTATTCATATATAGGCAATCATATTATAAGGGTCTTTTATTTCGTTCTTCATATAAATAATTAAAACATAAAGTTCATGATGGGCAAAGAGAATTTCCCTAAAAAGATGAAGCAGACAAACAAATAGACTGTGGAGATCTAGGACTTCCATGTGCTTGTGCAGATCAGCACAAAGAAATAGAAGTCGAAGTCCAATCAGCAAAGATAACCATTTCTTTGACATTTCGCTATCAGCTACTTTGTCTACATGCAATGTGGTAAAGTTTTACGATGCTAATTTTTTAAAAGAAAAAATTACAGATTGGTTGGGTCAATCCAACACAAATGATTTAATTACAAACCTTTTATTTAACTGATGAGCGGGACCATTTCCACCATTATTCAATGAAGATTATGGGCCAACACAACTCTTGCTCATTATTCAAATAATTCGAAAGATTTTGGACCATCTTGTGTATTATATATATTAACCTATAACCTATTAACCTAGGAGTATTATATAAACCTATAACTGATGCTATCTCTGGAGCTTGCAGCTATTATCAAACATAATATTACTTTCATGGAAATTACCTGGCTAACATAGCCACTGTCAAGCATCCAATCCACAGGAATTTGGAACACTTTGTATCTCTTTGTTGCCGATTCTCTCATTCTTGAGATATTGTAAATCCCATGTTCTAATCTGTCATGTTCATTTAAGAAAAATTGACATTAGAGAGTGCTCACATGAACATTTAATTAACAATGAGTAAGTAAGGCAAGTGGGGACAATTAATAAGTTGACGCACTTTTCTAAGAGAGTCTGCATCTTCTTAAGAGCTGGACCACACAGCTGCCGAGGATCATCCCTGAAAGACGAAGCCTCAGATACCAACTTCTTCAGATCACAATAACCAAACGCAGCTTCACGCAAAGCATCAGCCTTCTGCTCTGGCCAATCGAAGTGCTTCAGCACTGCCCTTTCATCCACCTTAAACAACAAAAACAGACAAATCATATAAACAATAGAAGTATATAATATTTTTTCAGTTATTTTTCACTACAATTTTCATGCAAATGGAAGAAGAAACACTAGTAACATTAAAAAATTAAAGTACCAAATAAGAGAGTTCGTCGTCAAGCCATTTGACAAAAGGCACCACATCTTCAATGTCCGTGAATGCTGCACACTCTACCTCTTTGATCAGGTATCTAATAAAGTCTCCTTGTGTTTCCACATCTGTTTTTATCTGTAAAAACAAACAAGGTTAATAATACGACCAGACAGTACCTGAAATATCCTTAATTAACGCTAAATTGTTGAACATTATTAAGCCCTAATCCGTGGTATTAATCAGCTAAAATCAACTATAATTTCTTTGACTACTATTGACACTATATTTCAGTAATTGGAGAATCTTTTCTTCCCTGTTTGACATGGAATTCCACAAAATTGCCATAATTTTGGGACATATTTACGATTTTGGGCATGCAAAATTCGAATCAGATTACTGTCTTATTTACGAAGAAATCCAATTCAAAATAAAGCAAGAAAAGCGACTACACATGTCAGCAGACAGTGACATAATAAATGGCCAGTGGCAAACCCGTAATTACTCGGCGAAATTCACGTGCACTTACCGCCAACAAGTGAGTCGAACGGTTCTCGATCTCGCCGATCATGTCACGAGCGTTCGCCGTCGCCGGCACCTCCGCGCCGGAGCCAGAGTCCCGCCGTAAATGCGAGTCCCTCCGCATCAGCGAGTGGTAAAACTCCACCACCTCCGGCACTCTCCGCACCTTCGCCGGACCCGCCCTTACCACATTCGCCGGAGGAGGAGGAGGCGGAGGAGGAGGTGCGGCCATCGCCTTCGACGCAGGCTTCATCGTTGGAGGAGGTGGAGGAGGATGTAAGGCTTTCATCGGCGGAGGAGGTGGCGGTGGCGGAATCCTTCGCTCTGTTTCGCCGGAGGAAACGCTCGACGGTGACGACGGCGAAGAAGAAGACGAAGGCTTTGGCGGAGGATTCGGAACACGTGGCGCGCGTGACCTAACCGAACCAGACAGAACTGAGTCAGAGCAATCAACGAGTTCCTCCGAGTTACACCGCGAGTGACGTGGCCTTTCAGAAATTTCCGAAGCCTCTCTTTTCAAATTCCCGCTCCCGAGATCCGACGCTGTTTTCTTCAAACTCCTCATCAGATTCGACCTAAACGAAACCTCCACGAGCTTCTGGGTAGCTTCTTCTTGCTCGTGAATCTCCAATGCCTCTGTTCTGTCGCTGCTGCTACTGCTACCACTAAACGACGCCGTTTTCTTCAACTCTGCTATTTCCTCTTCCAGCGCTTTGATTTTTCTCTCGTTATCTTTTTTCTCTTCTTCCGCTTTCACCTTCAGTTCCTGCAAATCCTTTCTCAACCTCTCGTTCTCTGATTCCGCTTCTTCCATTCTTCTTCTGCTCCTTTCGATTTCGGTTTCCCTCACGGTGATCTCGTTCTCCAGTACGGGGACGATGGCGATGGACTCCTTCAGCAGCTTGTGCTCCAGCAGCTCCGTCTTCAAGCGCGACTCGCTCTCCCGGAGCTCCTCCACCAGGCGGAGCAGCTCCGCCACGTCAGGCGGCCGAGGTTGCACCTGCGCGGAGGAGCGGGGAAAGTAAGCGCCGAACGAGCGAGAGAATGAGGACTTGTGAGACGAGGATTTCGCGGTGGACGGCGACGGAGGAGGAGGCTGCTTCTTCTGAGGCGGAGGAGTAGTATGCGCCGCCGCCGGTGACTTCTGAAACCCCATTGCTACTCTTACCTTACCCGCAACCATGGTTTTATTTATTTATCTATTTTTCTTCAGTGTTTAGGATTGAATGTATCTCGCAAGAGTTTTAAACATGACAGAGACGACGTCGTTTTCTGTGTGTAGATAGTAAGATAGAGAAACTAGAGAACGAATGGTGTTGAAGAGGGAGAAGTGAAATTAAGGGCACAGTAAACGATGAACGGTCTTTTCTTCTTGGATCCTTTTTGAGGGAAAAAGGGTGATATAGAAATAAAATATTATTAAATTTTGTTAAAGACAATATAGAACAAGTTTGAAAAAAATTAATGTTGTCCAAGTGGATGATCAGTGTTGTGTAGTGTCTGTATTCGAGTTATCACGTCGTGTATTTATTTTTTGGTTGAGTTTAGTTTGAAGGGAACTAAGACTTGAATTGGGAACGGTCGTGTAACGGTTCAAAGGTTCGTTTTATGACTTTTGGTTTCGTATGTTTTTTTTATGACGATGACCATTGTAACGGTTTGATCTTGTACGAGTTTTCGGATTAACGTGTATTGTGTCGTGATATTTTCGCGATTTATTGTAATTGTTGCGTTTGGTCGTTTGTTTGTTTGCCGTTGTTGGCGTTGAGCTAGTCAAAAGGCGTCAAGGTGATGATGGTTAACCTGCTGGGAGATGGGGTGGGTTATCGTTCAAATGGACAGTAATTTGTAGTAGTTGTTTTCTTTTTATGTTTTATAAGCATTGATGTAATAAGAAATTTACAAAACAAAATTAGACAAGCTTTTATAAAAAAAAGAAAAATTCTTATTGAGTTAACGAGATTGAATTAAGATTATAGTTTTAGGAATCGGTCGAGACAATTATGGTATTTTTCTTTAAAAAATATAGTTTTAGGTTTTATCATATAAAATGTTTTGATCAATGTGACCTGAATTTGCTTTAAAACTTAAAAATGTGGACCTTAGCCTTGTAATTGATGGATTTAATTTATATTGTACTATCAATAAGCTATAGTATATGACTGGTGATTCTAATTTCAAACAATCGATTTACTTAGGAGTGTATGAAACAATCTTTTTTAATTCTTTCTATCATCATCCCAGATAAATAATGTCGAGGAATAAAATATATGTGTACATATCATCTCTAATATCAAGGACTTGAATGAGTTATATATTGATAAAAGGTGTAAAACTCATGGTTCTTCTTTGAAATAAATGTTTAGAATGTGAGTGATTTTTATGTGGACAATCAGTGATTTTCTTGGATTTTATTCTCTATCAAATTGGAATACTTATATTAGTTATGCTTATTCAACTTGAAATTTTTATGTTTTTCTTTGTCATTAAGGTGTAGTTACAAATGGTGTGTTATGGGTCATCAGCAATTTTTGGAGAGGGACCATACACTTATATTGTAGAAAAAGCACTTGGATGACATAAATGACTAAAGGGATGCACATAAATTATTATTTTGGTTAGAAATTTTGGAACAACTTGATGCCATGTATATTGCATCACATAGTAAAGGAAAGTGAAATCATGAAAATGAAAAACAAAGCAATGGAAGAAGATCATATTTTTTAACCTTCTTTATTGGAAGAGTAATTTTTATGCCATAATCTTGGTGTTATACATATTGAGAAGAATGTTTGTGATAATGTGTTATATACATCACTTAAAGATGAAAAATCAAAACATCATCTTTAAATTTGTTAGGATCTACGAAAATATAAATATAAAGAAGATCTTTGACCAAATGAAAATGAAAAATGTCTTCCTTTATTTTATTGTTTACATTGACAAGAAAACAAAAAAAGATATTTCTCATTATATTAAAGAATGTAATTAAAGATTTCAAATTGTTACTCAAGTAATATATTTGGTTGCATTAATGATCAAAACTCTAGATATTTGGGTTTAAGAGACATGATAATCACATGCTCATGCACCATTATATTCAATCACTATCCACAATGTTTTACTTGATCAAGTGGCTGCAATATCAATAGAGTTTCACTCATTTTACAAGGAGTTGTGCTATAAAATATCGAATGTCTCAAATCTTGAGAAGCTCAGCTTGTGTTCACTCTTTGTCATTCAAAAATCCTATTATCCAATCATTATTCATAATGATGGTCAAATTAATTTGTCATCTTGTTGGAGAAGTGAAATTAGGATGGACAATGTACAATCATTGGATGTATATCCAATTGAGTGGTAAAAACATTTGGTTGGGCTTAACTCATTTTTTATGAAAATATTGACTAATAGGTTGTCAGGATATTTGAATTAAGAGTTAAGTGAAGCTTATTTGGATGAAGAGTCTATTATTTGGATGAAGAGACTCACAATTACATTTGAAGTCCTTTGTACAAAATAGGGCACAACCAGATAGATCAATAAGTTAAGCTTATTCCAGACGGAGACTCACAATTTTAAATCATTATATGAAGTTGAATCAGGTTTGAATAGAAGTCAATATGTTGATGATTGTCCTAATAATAGTGATACTTCTCAAATCAGTTCTACTCAAATAGGTAGATGTTAGAAAATTTAACGCAACACATTTATATTTCTTATTAAATTGTCCAGAAAATATGTGAATATATTATATATGGTAAAAGTATGAGTCATGCCATACATTAAATTTAACATGATATTCTTTTGTGGTAGTGAATCAAAACAATGTTTAAGAGGAAGATAAGAAAACAAAAACTTTTATGTACAAAGTCTTTTACGTAAAAAGTTTTTAAAAAAATAGCTAGTAAAGAATGTACAATTTATTTTTTTCATACTGTAAGTTTAAAAATAATTTCACGTAAAATTATATTTTACTTTCGTGACTTATATGATTTTTTAATAAGGTTACAAATCCACACATTACAAATTTAGTTCTATATGAAATAAAGTATCTAGTTATAGACTTGATGTCAATTGCTAGAAGATATACTACATATAACATCAATGGTACAAGTTTAGAATAATGGGATAAGATGAAGGTTTAGAAACTCAACATAATGGAGTTTTCTAACTTTAAACACATCATGTGTTGCAAGTAATGTTGAGGAAAATTTGAGGGTAACCTATTTGCCATATTATGGGAAGTTGGAAAACATAATTGAGCTTAATTGTTATGGACTTTTTAAGGTTATTCTCTTTAGATGCAAGTGGGCAAATACTACATGTCCTAGAGGATTTAGAAACGATGTTTAGCAATTTACTTTGATGAAATTTTCTTAATGTATTCGCACATGTAAACAGGAGGAACATGACCCCTATATTGAAGCTTCAAAGCACAACAGATAAATAAAGGTTGAAATGTTATTTACATTATGCCTAACAATTTGAATGATATATATGGGAGAAGTTAATTGGAGAATATATTACATTTGAGAGTGAGTCACTATGAACAAGTTTTTTTAGAAAGCATAAAAAGATTTTATTAAATGTCTCAAATGGTATTCACAAAGATCAATGATGAACAAATCAATGATGATCCTTTGTTGATTATCATCTAAGGCCAAAATATAAGGTAGTTTTAACAAATAATGTCACTTTTGATACTTTGTGTTTTAATATTTTTTCATTTCGATATATTAAGTTTTAAAAGTTTAATTTTAATATTTTATATTTTTAAATATTTTATTTTGATTTTTTTTCATTTTTTTAAAAATTAATATTTCGTTAACTTTTAAATTTATAAATAATTAATTTAAAATAGTGACTACTAAAAAAAGTCACTATGTATCTATTAAAAACAAATAATATAATTCATCACCCAAGCAACTTATTTTGTACTTTGTTTTAAAAAAGTGGTATTTAGCATATTTATTCATTAATTGTTTTTGAGCTATTATTTTAAGTAAATGATTTTTTTTTGTTAGAAAAACACTGAAGCTACAATAATAGTACACATAAAAGACCAAAAGTAATATTTAACTTATCTATTATCAATAATTATTTTTTGAGCATGTATTTTAAATAATAAATTAATATTTTGTTAGAAAAACACTGAAGTTACAAAAAAGCAAACAATTCCACATTTCAGCAGTTCAAAACTTTTTGTCTATGAAACAACATCATATGCGCATATTTGTACTTAATTGTTTAATCTTATTAAATAATTATTTATATTATTCTTTTGGACTTACATGAGTCATGTGTATTAGGAAGTAGATTTTGGACAGGTCAAGGAGAAATGTATATTGTTATTCATAAGGGAAAAAAATGGATTGTATATCAACGAGGAAGCAAGGTCTATTGGGGCACGTAAGTTGTAAGTTATAAGATTTATTAGATAAATTTCAAATCTTGGATTCAGTTAACTGTTTGAGCGCATTACATGTGTCTCAAAATGCAATATTTAAGGAGCTTGAAAGTCCTCTATATAGACTGTAATATAGATAATAGTTTATTAATTGGACCTAATGATTGCTCCTTTTTCTGGATCCTTTCATAAGATTTGTGGTTAAGTGTACATTATACTCGAGGGAGCTAAAAAGGAAATACATTTGTAATTATCTTTAACTTTTAGACTGTAATTTTAACCGCTATAAATATCTTCTTTTTTTTTTTTTTGTAGTGGTAGGTTAAAATTAAACAATTATGCATACAAATATATAAGAAATGTGAGGGGATCAAGAAAGGTTTAATGTTAGCAAGGGTCGAGGTTTTGATCATTTTTTTGTGTAGTTTGATTCACAACTAGCCAAGTAGGGCTATTCTTGCACGATTCCTTGCTTTAGACTGGTGCATGATACTAAGGATATTGCAGTTTGTGGTTTATTAGTTGGGTTTGTTCATAATTAGAAGAGAAGGGAATCAGGATGCAGATTCCTTGGCTAAGCATAGTTTGTCTGTGCAGGTGGAAAATATATATATATATATTATGTTCTACTTGATTTTATTCTTTTGAGCCTATTGGTTGATACATTTACCGTACAGTTCTTTAGAGGTTTTTAGTTTGGGGCTCCTTTTGTTTACACCACAAAAATATATAAGAAATGTGATACCATCAACTTGATCCTAATTAATATCAAATGTCAATAAGGCATACCTAATGAAAAATATTAAAAAATATTACTACAAACACACACACACAACCTTGAAAAATATTACTACAAAAATAAAAAGGGAGAAACATGCACACAAAAATCTTGAAAAACATTACTACAAAAATAAAATGGGATAAACACATGCACAGATTTAAAAATTTCACACTACATTTATAAAATATTAATTATGATATTAGAACTTATTTCATATTAGTTTATAAAATTTTATAATTCAACTACAAATCCTCGTAACATTAAATTTAAAAATCTCACACTAAATTTATGAAATATTAATTTTGATTTTAAATTTTTTTTATAATTCAACATCAAATCCTCGTAAATTGTTAAATTGAGTATGATTTTGTCAATTAAAATACCTTGATAATATATTAAGTTCCTCGTGTGCAATCACATGATAGATGCAATATTAATATTTGAGTTTGAAAAAAAAATTATTGAGTATGTTTGGAAATTATTTTTGTTAAATTTTAATTTATTTGATTAGTTTAAAATTTTATTTGGCTAATAAGTGTTTG
>PYAF01000284.1:2111657-2125407 GCA_007407185.1 Glycine tomentella
ATACTTATATGATATTTTTATATATTTTTATTTTATTTTATAGATAAAAATATATTTGAAGTTTTATAATTTTAGTTTTTTAATTAATTATTCTCATCTTATTTTAATTTCAATTATTATATTTTTTCATATTATGTAATTATTAATCTTATACTATATCTTAAAAAAATTTAATCAAGTTTAAAATAAAGTAAAAAGCACACACTTAAGTATACAATGTACTTTTATGATGTTAATTAGTGTAATTGTTCAAACAAATCATCTAATATAAAATTATTCAAAATTACAAAAATATAATAAATCTAATATTTATTATTATAAATTTGTGAAGTATAATGTTGATTTAATAAATTAAATAGTATAAACAGTAAAATTGTTAAAATAAATAGTGTAATATAAAAAAACGTGTAGGAGTTTACCAAAAAAAAATATATATAAAAAACGTGTAGGAGAAATGAGTGTAACATTCTATATCAAACCATAATATATACAGATTGGTTCTGTTCATTGCTTAAGAATATATTCATTAATTATTTCACGTTTAAATAATAATACCAGCTTACATATGTCATCTTCGTTTTGATAAAAGTCACGTGGCCATCTTAATTATTATTTCATGAGCAATTTAATTAGTAGTGACATTTTTAGACCAACTTAATCTAAAAAAAAGTGTGCGTGGATTAATTTTGGAAAAAAAAGGTTTTCATAATCATTTGTATATTATTATTGTTAATTATATAAGCAATAAGTTTTATGTTCTGATAGGTTAGGTGAAGATTATAAAATAATTTATTTCATTTAAATTATGAAAATATTATATATATATATATATATATATATATATATATAATAGCCGTGTAGTTTATAATGTTAGTTAAAAGGTAAATAATCTGAAAATATGGAGACGAAAAACAGATATTGTTGTTACAATTATTATAGATCATAAACATTATAATATAAATTACAAACATGCTTAAATAGTACAATTCTGGTTTTTCCATTAATTACTCAAATCGTAATCTTTTAAAATAATCTAGTTCAAACATGCTCTAACTTGGATATATAGCGCGCATCATTATTTTAAGAGAATTGAATTTGGTGTTGGATTATTTTAAAATTTAGGGGATTACCGTGAAATAAGTGAATCATTTTCAAGAACTAAAGTTAATATTTCAGGGAATTGATATTGAGTTTTCGAAATCGTGTGAATAAAATAAAGTTTCGGGACGAAACTAGTTTTTATTTTTTGAAAAGAAAAAAAACTATTGTTGGTAAGGGGCCTAATGGTCATGAGCAATATTTCACCATCTGAATAGAGAAAAGAAAAGAAAAAACGAAGAGAGTTCTTTTCATACTTTAGCCTTTTTGGCATAGACTTGACAATTGAAGCACCAATGTCTAGTTGGATAATTTCGTCATATTTCCAAAACAATGCACTTTACAAATAGGCTACAAGCACCTCAGAGTCTAGCTATGGTAATTTTGGTTCTTTTCACCTTTCAAAGAAAAAAATTGGTTCTTTTCCACCACCAATAATATTAGGTGAGAAGTTGTTTATGAATTTATCATGTGAAGCATTGCTTTGGAATTACACTGGGATATGTTACATCATTCTCACTGCTTGCACGTATAACTGAATAGTCACCGATAGCGGATCAACTCTATGATACATATATCAACATCATTTCTGTCTTCTAGTTTTGCCAGCTTTCTATATATATATATATATATATAGAGGATTCTATGATGCAAATCATATTTAACTTCAAATTAATTAATTATTAGAATATACTTAATAATTTTTTATAATTCATCCAATTATAGATTTTGAGTTTTATATAAAATAATTACTTTAAAAATTATAGTCATGATAATTTCTAAATATTGATCAACCCGTGTAACCCTTATAAAAATTAAACTACTCTTTAACTTTTTCTTTTATTGTTTGTACTATTACTGCAAAACAAGAAAAAGGATGAATCTAATATGTAAATGTGAAGAATAAAAAGAACAGATTAACGCGAAGAATATGGAGAGGCTAGGGTAGAAAAAGCTAGCATGAAATGAATGTGTCATGGAGGTGGGGCTATTAGTGAGTAACCAGAAAGTGGTCCTGATCGATCGATGAAGTCCATTTGTGAATTTTATAAAGAGATTCATGAAAGACAACTTCTATATCGCAATACATTTGTAGATAGCTAGCGTGGCCAACGAAGTAAGAGTTAATGTAAGGCACACATACTCTTTTATGTAAAATAGTCATTATATATAATTAATAATGCATAATAGTGTTATATGTTTTAAGAGGAAAAAAAAACACAAATCTCTTTACCAAAAAAATTGTTTATTTTTTTGTTTAGGAATTTATAACTACATATACATGTAAGTTATATAAGCATGTATTCTTTCTTTGTGTTTTCCATATTGCAACACTAAAATATTTTTAAGAAAAAAAACTGTATACATGGGCAATGCCCGCAAGGATACATAGTTGGTGCATGATCTGTCTTTCAATGAGTGTCATGCATGAGTCCAACTATATATCACATACTCTCGTTATCAAGGAAATTCATATGTATATATAGTTCATAACTTCGCATGAGGGTTTGCTCCAATCAAAAGCTCTTCAAATAGTTAGCAATATGGGTAGTGATCGTGATTTGAGGTTAGGGTTGTCACCGTTTTGCCTAGCAAGAGGAGCGGGTAGGGGCCATGCCCTCACATGCACGTTTAGGATCGGGAAATAGAATTAATTGCATGAGGTATTGGTACGTGAAGGTCATATTCAACATTCACTTGCAGTTGCTAACGAAAGCAAAATGGTGGTGACTATGTCTATGAGGGGTATGTAATAATCTTACTAGACAGCTCTACAGTTCCAAATTTGCTTTTATTTTTGTCTAATACTTCAATAAGATGGAAAAATTGCATCATTAATTGCCAAGCAAAAATGGGTCATCGATCTTCTGAATTAGATGGACTTGTCAAGAATGTGGCCCAAGCTAGAGTTATATTCCAAAACTCATGATTTCATTATTTATGCATCATTAATTATCATCAAAACAACCATTTTCTTCTTTGAATGTTTTCCCACTTAAGAATTAATTGAAATATTGCGTGTATGATCATTTATCATAATTAATTTCAATCATTTTTTAGAGATCTAATGTAAAATCATTTTCAGTTAGTCCCTTATTCTTTTAAGACGATTAGTTGACACATACTTGAATTTGACAAATGAGATCAGGGAAAGACTTTTGGTGTCAACTCCATCACTCAATGGTTACGGGTGATAATAGGATTGCCAAAATTGGTTACTTTAGCCCATTTTACAGGTCATTATAGTTGGTATTTTTATTATGAGATAAAATTGGTTTAGATTTCTCAAAGACTTAATTAAAATTAATTTTACTCTATATTTTAAAAATAATGATTTTGGTTTTTAATTTTCTTAAAATGTGGTAGATTTAGTCTTTGATAAAATCAAAATACAATATAGGATCAAGAATGAAATCTACTGTATTTTAGAAATACAAGGACAAAAGTTATCATTTTTAAAAGGTTTAATTACAATTTTTTGAATTCATCTCTCATATTTTGGCCAATTTTTCCAACTATGAAATTTGCATATTTTGATACTTAATTTTCAAAATTTGCAAATTTCGTTTCTCAATTTTCAAAATTTTGCCCCTATATTATTATTATGCAATTTTGTTTTGAAAATTAAATGATAAAATGTGTGAAATTATACATCTTGAATGAAAAAATGTGTAAAAAAAAATTGATAACAAAATGTGTGAAATTTTAAATGTTAAGTGAAAAATATGCAAATTTCATAATTTAGTGATAAAATTCGCAAAAATATATGGAAGACAAAAGGTGCAATTCAGCCCTTTTAAAATATATCGGGTGTTTGGTTTTATGTTATGGGAAAAAGTAGACGTACCTTAAAGTGAAGTTACTTAGAGTAACTTTCATGTATTTTGATAAAATTTTATGCGAATTTTTACTAAGCATAGTTGATGAGATTCCAAACAAGCACAAATGATAAGGATTAATACGAGATTTGTCAAAATGGACCCCTTCGGCCTGACGGGCCAAATATTAAAAATAAGTTAGCTTGGGAGTTTGTTAGGTTATGCGACTCGAATTACCAAACTTGAGTTTAGAACTAATCAAATTTGATTATAATTTTGATCAATATGTTTGACACTGGTCCTTGTTAACATGACTTAGGAGAATAAAATTGAGTCTCTTGTTGATGTTACTTTGAGTAACTTTTGTGTTAGATAAAATATTTATAATAAATTTACTCCTAAGTGTCCCTACCCAAAATTCTTATCGGTTGTGTTTTATTGTTGCCTCCATTGGGTTGGGCCAAATTGGTCCTTTTTTGTTTAATTTTGTCTAAATTCATATAAAATTAAAAATAGGCTCCTTTCCTCTTTCAGATGGTGTTCAGGCAAAAATACATTTCACCCTTTATTATTTCATATAGTTGAAAACTTCCATAGCATATGGAATATTAACATTAGGTTAAAATACAGAAAGAAAACAGCTGGAGTGGGGAATGGAACACAAGAAGTGGTTGGGTATGAGTTAAGTAGTATAGTACTAGATTTGTCGCAGAATGAGTGTCTGAATTGAAATCGAGGTAACATAGCAGAGAGAATCTCCTCCGACCAAGGTAACATATCCCCCGTGACTGCACCAACAACCTCTTTCTCTCTTCATACCCAAGTACGTTGATCTTGTTTGCTATTCTATCTACTCTTAAGTCTAACCATGCAAATTTAATGGTAATTCAATAATCAATACTAGGGAACCATCTCTTAATTACGTACTTGGGCCTGGAGTTTAAACCAATAATAAATTTGTCTATAAGTACTTTGTCACTGTATGTCAACGTACGTAAGAGTAGCTTTTAAATTATTTACTATTTATTGTCAAAGTTATAGGCTTATAATACATAATTCAAACAGTAATTATAATTATTTATATGTCTTTTATTGCTGTCTATTATTTTTTTAAGAATATAAAATTAAGACATCATAAAATTTTAAAATGATAAATAAATAAATAAAATAGTTTTTCTGTCTTCAAATGTCCTAGTAACAGATAAAAAAATGATAATATCTTCAAGGAACAACTTCAATTGACGAAAACGAATAACTTAAAAAATAACAAATTGCAAAGAATCAATCTAAGAGCATGTATAGTTATAGATGGATTGTTTATCTTAATTTGATGGGTTTTATGATTTTACATAGATTTAAACACTTTATACAAAAAACCACTCCAATGCTAAGGTTATTAAAATAGGTGTTTAGCTTAATTTTACGAGTCTTATAATGCTTGAAAAATATATTATTTATGATATAAATGGTTTAAACAACTGCATATCATCTACTTCAATGGGAGATGAAAGGTCAAGCAAAGAGAAACTCATATTTCTGTAGTATTGTTTAACATAAGATTTCTAGTGAGAAGCAAAGAGCAACTCCTTAGACTGGCTAAATTTTTTTCACCACGATCATCTGATATCATTTAACTATTATCTTGACATTAACCTCTAAGAGCATATTCAATGGGAGTTCTTACATGTTTACAACAAAATCATACTTTTTGTTGTACATTATTAAACATAATATTGTTTATATAGTACATATTGTTTTAATAATATTCTATTTTGAATTTTTTTAGTAGATTTATTTAAATTATTAGGTTTTCTAAAGTTATTTTATTAAATATGAATATTAAAAATTTAAGTTAATAAAAAAATAAAAATAACCGTAGGTATGTCTTTCCATAGAAATTTTAAAAAGTGAGGGTGCAAATAGCAAATGGAAGTGAGAGTAACAACCCCTTTCCTGCTTCGTCTATGATATAGCCCACCAGCCACCACTTCAATATGTCCGTCCAATTACAAGTGCAGCACTCAACCCAGAAACAAAAACAAAAACAAAAACAAAAACAAAAGCATGCAGCAAAGTGTTATCTTTTGTATGAAAATTTTAAAGTCCAACAGTATCTATAAGAAACAAGCAATTGGAATCAACGATTGTTATTCTTGCTTTGACATGTGATCAGTATACTGCTTCACTTTTTGACAAAATATTTCTAAGTTTCACAACATCGTTTATAAATAGCTATTTTTATTTCCATGATATATCTCTACTACGCGCTATAGGACCCTTACTGTCTCACTGGGGCTTAACTAAACTACATTTTGACACTCCTTGTGCATTATTAAGAATCCAATAAATATGTTTTGCGACTAATAAAAATAAAGTATGCAGATTCATTTAGGACACTTTACGTGATTATAATTTTATGTGTGTACACACAAAACACTGAAACACTCAAAATGCAAATAACGCGTATCATAAGACATAAAAAGTTAAAAATTCATGATACGTAGAAGCATGATAAGTCATTCTTATTCTTCGTTTGGAAAAACTTGGATTAACATTAATATCAATATGCAAACAAAGCTTAAACTTTCAATAGATGTAACGAGATGCAACGATGAGAAGTGTTTCCAATTTAACAAACCGATGATGCAAAATAAAAAGTGGAAAATAACATATATAGCAATAGCATAGTCTTCTTATGTATTACTTTAACAACCAAGAAACTTCAAGTCTATTTATATTCCACCATTTGCACTTCCTATGTTAAACACTGGGAGGGTGTCAATGAAAGAATGACAATACAAATTTGAAATAAATTGAAACAAATTTTCTTTAATACATATAGATTATCTAAAGAGATCAATGAAGTCTTCTTTCTCAGCTTAAAGAACATGTCATTGAAAAAGAATTCACAACATATATATGAGGAAAGGTAATAATCACGAAACAAAAAGAAAAATATAAAAAAGTACATTCTTTTAACATATTAGGCAACAAAATTATTTACACAAAATATTGTTAAAAAAGGCAATAAAAATAAAAAGTACAATAGCAAATTCCTTTATTGGAATAGTACTCTCTTTTTTCAAAATAAAAATAGCACACTCACTTAAAATAGTTCCATACAAAAATGAGTTTAGTGGGAATTACTATCTTTCACACACAGGGTGTAAATATATGGATGCCTCTTTTTAGTATTTATGTTGTATATATCTAGTACTTTCAGCTAAGTGAGCATTTCTTGTGCTTGCACTTAGTCTATTAAGAAAGTTTTTGGCTTAAAAAAAAAGGTTAGCAGCATCGATCCATTGCAAAAAATATAAATTTATGCTGCAAAGGATATAAAAAGCTAGGTAAAGACAAGAATACATTGATATGTTATAGTTAAAACATGAAACAACGACACATAGATCACTTACAAATAATGTAGAAGACGATGGATTCTTATATAGCATTGAAACATACAAGACCAGAAAGATACTCATTGAATTGATATAACGCAAAATTGAATTGATCGCGAAAGACCACACGGGTGTTTGCAGCGTGTGCCTTAATAATCGATTGGCATTCACTTAATTCTCTGAAGGTAGCATCCACGAGATGATAAAAAAAGACTCTGCCATCAATTAAAAACACAAGCAAAGACTCTTCTTCTCTTTCTTCACGAACAATGCACAATCCACGAAACGACCGAATCAATTCTCCCAAATCCAAGTTCATGTCAGGAAATGCAACTACCACAGGACTAAGATCAGCGTGTAACCTCACTAACCAACCAGAGTAGTCTTCCTTCAATTCCAAAACATCGAACACAACTTGTGTTGGAGGCTAGAGTATCATATGCAAATGACCCCTTGACTCACCAAAATACCCTAAACTTTGGCTCAGAATACTTGGTGGCATTGGGTGTTTTCACTAAAAAATAATGGAAAAGCAATTTACATGTAATTTTAGAAAAAAAAAAAACTTCCGTAAAAATTTAGTGACACAAGTGTAAGTGACAAAAATTATTAATAGTAATTAAAATTTTGTTAATACTTTAGTTTTCAAGCATCCATTTTCCACGTAAATTAAAGTACAAAGACTTGTGATCACTGGTGTAATATCAATGTATAGCACCATTACAGTAAATACCTTGATGCAAAAACATGCATGAATGAGTAGTAAAAGAAAGATAGATATTTTGGGTGTGATAATTTATGATGCATTATTCAATTATATAATGTGGTTTGATTTATTTTGTTACATTATATGATTAAGTTTAATTTTTCATATTTTACAATTAAAGTTTAAGAATCTTTTTGATAAATATGATGTTTTTTATTTTTAATTAATTTAGTGTATTTTAAAAAAACATTTTAATCCTTAATTATTTTCTAATTTTAAACCCAACTTTCATTACGTTCTATTAATCTTTCCCACCATTGTCACCTATCAGAGCATTGCATGTGATTGCACATTCACATTGCATGCGTCAATTAAGTGAACGTGTCATCTGTGTGTGGGTGAACTACGAATTTGATTAGGTAGTGCTTTTCCTGTTCCATATTAGCTGGTAGAAATTCAAAACATCAAATCAATTCAAACAACTTTTTGCTTTGTTTTTTTTCTTCCGACAAAAATTATATTTATTATATAAAGAGATATCGGTACCAGAAGTACCTGGGATAAGTTACATGACTGCAGTTTAGTTACCAAAGGAAACTAGTTAGATGATATTTGTACTCCTAAAAGTGCAACAAAAATACTTGCTAACAAGTGAATCCCATTCCCCTCTCATAAAACAAGTACCTCCCTATCTCACTCCGATATATATACCCCTTCCCTGCTGTATTCAGTGTAATGTTTCCCCCCAAACAGTTAAGTATTATCCCATTATAAATATCCACACAAAAGCAACATGAAAACAAGTGTAGAATTACAAATTCCTGTGCACGCTCCCGATGGGGTTTTTGCTCTGTTAATTCAGGAAAAGCGACTCAAAACAAAAAGCTCCTCTAATAGAGCTTGTGATTCGTTGAGGGATATAGCTGCATTCTATATCAATTTTTTAAATTCGTTCAATATTCCCCACCTTCACGCATAGAAGACTAGGTTTACAATTAATAAGATTATAAATTAATGAGAGATTAAAGTATCTTTTTAACATATATTAACTTAAAAATAAAAATATCAAATTTGTAACAAAGTCCTTAAACTTTAATTAAAAAAAATTAATTTAATAATCTAATCTAATGTAACAAAATAAGTCACATAATATATGATTCAACAACACAAAACACAATAATATCTTATTTTAAAATCACATCAAACTAACCAACTAAAAGAAATCTCACTATATATCACTCCAACTATATGTCTCAGAATAATATATATAAATCTCATGGATAAGATCAGTGGCAGATCCAATTATTTTTTCAATGAGGACAAAAAACAATCTTATAAGCTTTATTAAAAATGGTAATAAAATTTAAAAGGATAAAGTGAGTAAAATTAGGATTAATTTATTCTGTTTTATCTTTTCAAACTATCTGTATTCATTTATTGAAAAAATTATCCTATGGAACAAGATTTAATTATTTATGAGAATAAAAAATATTTATTAAAAAAATTACTTTATGGGACAATTGCTTTTCATGTAGATCCGCCAATTGGTAAGACGTGGAACCAAAGTTGGGTCCAAGTCAAAGTCCAACAGAACAATGGTATGAGGGATCATATAAATACAACTGTGGAACTGGAACAAGTTTAAAATGCGAAGACTTAAGAGAAAGTAGACCGAACTTTCGTATAAATATGAACCAACAGTATCATCAAATGCAACAAAGCACTTAATGAATCTAACTCGATGATCGAGTAGACTGCGACATAAGTTATTATAATTTTTTAATACATATCTTTAATTTTTATGGATAAAAAAAATCAAAAAAAATAATTAGTGGCCAAGGGATGGAATTATATATTCACACTTAGACCTGTTTGGATATATGTCTGTCAAAAGTGCTTTTGAGAGCTTATCTATTAAAAATATAATGTTTTTTTTAGTAGAGAAATTTTCAAAAGTACTTATAACCTTGTATCCAAACAGGCTCTTAGTCTCCTCCATTTGCATTTCGACAACCATGCCAGTAGCAAGCCATTGCATGATTGCCTACCACCTTAAGGAAAAACTCGGCCAAGTTGGGGAAACTGCATGCGAAGGTTGAGATCATGCGTTGTTAAAGAGGTGTCAAGTGTGATAGGACAAATGGATTTGAGTCTGAGGGAATGAGTGAGAGAAACAAGGAAGAAGAAGAGGTGAAGTATCGACGAACAAAACGTGGGTTCCGAATCATGGCATATCATTGCTTTGAGACGCATTTGAACCTGCTTAAGGGTTTCACTGGCAAACAGAGAAGAATTTTCGCCAAAAGGACTTCACTACGGGCAACGGAAAAGGAGCACATTGTGAACAAGAAATGAAGAAACTATATCTGTAAGGTCACACACTCACACTATACCATATATATAGGAATAGGAGAAAGTTAGTGACTATTAGTCTCTCGGTGACGCCACGAATATATAAGATGCCGCATCGGAAACCTTTTCATTTCCTTTGTAATTACTACAATTGTAAAAGGTGCCGAATGGTTCTGAAAATGCACACCAAATTATAGTTAGATTTACTAAAGACTCTAGCTCACTTCATTGAGCAAATTACATAAATTATTATAAATCTCTTAATATATGTTTTTATTCTTATATATATAAAAAATTATAATTAAATTTGGAATTCATCAAAATCCCTTATAAAAAACATTGTTAGGTAAATGTTAATTTATGCTTCAAAGACATTAGTTATGAAATTAAAAGTGAAAATATTTATATTAAGAGATGGAAAATTATATTGTCTATAATCTTTTTACTTATACAATAAATATTTTCCCTTTTTTTTTAAAAAAAAAATGAAATGATTAATATGGAAGACGTGTTACGAGATATAATCAAATGTGCGCGCTACATCCAGGAATGAAATGAATGTGTTACGAGATATTAAATTAAGTGTCCACAAATCTATAAACACAAGATCATGATATATCAAACATTGCAACCGAGTTTCTTTAACATATCTATTTAAAGTATTAAATTGTGATCACATGGTGGGATGAAACTTCTAATCTCATTCTAGAGTATGCAACAGAAGCGCTTCAAGTCAAATTGAAAATTCTCAACTAATTGTAAAAGTTCTTAATTAGTTATCACAAAGTTTCATATATAGTCAAAGAAAATATAATTTTCTATGCTTCAAAGTTCTGCAGATCAAGCAGCTTCAGCTAGTGCTCCACATACTTTGTCCCAACTGCAAATTCAACGAGTATTTCAAGTATAAGAGTATGAAAAGTTCAAATAAAAATTTGTAAGCTAGATATATCAATGAAGATAAAGTGAGAATAAGAATGACACTTCACAATTATTTAAAGTGTATAACAGAACACGCTTATTTAACGTGTGTAACAGAAGTCATAACATACCAGCTAAAATCATGGAGAGTATGTGTAACATTAAATTAGCAATGAGACATAATCCCAATAAAGGTCTCCCAATGAGATTCAATGAGCAAATACATACATACTAACTAAAATCATGGAGAGTACATGTAACATTAAAAACCAAGGGAATTAATTAACGTTATACTTAAATGATTCAATGAAATCCTACTTGATTTAGCTAGCATATAAAAGTCTCATGAATATATATATATATATATATATATATATATAACAGCCAATAATAGTCCCAATAAACAAGAAGTCAATTAGCTTGATTAAAGATCACACAATTAAAACCAATTATAAAAACAAAAACCTGTTGATTATTTAAACTGGACCTGAGACATTCTCCAATTATTATAAAACACGGGTTATTAGATTGGGCTTGAGACCCACATCAACAAAAATAACCAGAATTTAACATTCAAAACTCTGAATCATGATATCTCTAAGTGATCCTCTATGCAAGCATAGAGTAGTGTTACTCATGACTCATGAGACCCACAACAAATAGAATGGATTGTTCATACTTGAATCACTAACAAGAGAACCCAAAACCAGTAGTAACCAAAGAAAGAGAAGTGTTTACCACACTACAACAAAAAAGCGAATTTCCGACCGAAAAAATCCGTCGCTAACAGTAAGTTTCCGACGGAAATTTCACTTACCGACGGATTTTTCGACCGAAAAAAATCCGTCGCTAAAACGCTCGTAGGAAATTCTAGGCGACGGATTTTTTTGTCCGTCGGTAATTACCGACGGAAATATCCGTTGGAAATACACCCATGGAAAACTACATAATGATCTTTCTAAGACGGTTTTCAAAGAACCGTCTTAGAAAGTGTTTTTTAAAATTACAATTTTTGGTATTTGGCCTCGAGAGCTGCTCTCTCCTCAAAAAATTTTGCCTCTAATTCATCATGTTGGCCCTGCAGGGTTGGGGGGGAAAATCTTGAAAACAAGCACACAACGACATGGTGGAATTTCCAAAACATAAAAATGCTACCTTGACGCATATGCCACCAATCAACATAAAAACTTACATGGAAGGGTATACAACACTTCACATCTACTAATCCCGACCAATTTAAAACAATAACCAGAACTCACTACGCTTCAAATCTACTAATCCCAACCGATTTTTTTTAAAAAATAAAACTATAATTAACATCAAACAAACAGGAACAAGAAATCCAAACAACCTAGGTTAACACTGCAGATTATTATACCTGGATTTCTCTAAGAACCTCAACACGCTTTGACTTTCTAAGTATGGAACATTATATTAATGACTTGCCACAAAATTAATATAATAACAACACAAATCCAATCCAACTCTAGTATAAAATGCGCTCAAAGCATAGACTTGAATAAATAAATATCAAAAATAAAAAATATGTACAGTGCGAAACTCTTCTCAACCCTCCCTCATCACAAAGAAATTCGTCTGTGTCATACCTTCATCATGAAAAGTCATGGACAAGTTTCAAGAGATCATCTAATAAAGTTTTATTATAGTATCAATGGTACTCCTGCAAATGGGGCATAACTCAAGATCTTGTCCGCACTCACAGCATGTCTGCAAATTATAAGCCAAGATACAACTATTAATATATATATATATATATACAAGCAGCTGTTTTAGAATTTTCTCCTAACAACTTGTGAGGAGAAAGCTAATATATAAACTACCCAAATCCTTTCACTACTAGGTCAATCCTACTAGCAAGTAAGGGTGTTGTTCATATATAAGAAAAAATTAAAATGAATTCAGCTTGGTTTTTATCCGGTTCCAAAATTTGATAACTCATTTGCTTAGACTTTGAACTTAATCTAAATAAAATTTGTTTATGTATGGAATAATAGTGAGTAATGATAACAATAATTTTAATGATAATCATTTTGATTATTTAGTAGGAGTCCATAACATTCATAATTTTCTATCTGATAAAACTTTTTTATTTGGGATAGTAAGATGAACAATTATTCCATTTATTTAGATATTGAAAATAAAATTTTGAGAATTAACAATGGTTATTCTTTTCTAGGTGAATTGGAATTTTTTTTTCCTTTCTAAATATTGTTTCTAAAAATGATGATGATCATTACATGTATGAGACTCAAATTAGTTGGAACAATAATATTAATAGTTGCTGAGTCAATCCAATTTGTTTGAAGTAATATATAAATTATAATATTATGTATAATTAAATCATACATAACATTAAAGAAATGTTAAATCAAAATTAAGGTATATTTTAATGTATATATTTCAAAACAAATAATATCTATATAAAATACCATGCT
>PYAF01000284.1:2130314-2159144 GCA_007407185.1 Glycine tomentella
GGGGGGTGATAAAACAACAATAAAAGTTTCCTACACGTGTAATTGCAGTGGTACGTTAAAGGTAAAAAAAATAGAAATGCAGTGGTCTATTTTGTTTTCTACAAAAAATGAAAATGCGACATTGTGTGAGGCCGCCAGAGACTTTCACCGTAATCTTTAGATGACACAATTATTTAAGTTTTTTACACAATTAGAGTACTGTGGTATGTTTTGTTTTATGCAAGCAAAAGAAAATGATGTCAATAAAACGAATAATACTGTAGTTCGGTTCTTAGAATTTACATACTCAAGAGTCAAGATCAATAAACTGGGCTTACGATTGTATAAGAAAAATGGGCATTGCTATTCACAGCTCCCAAATTATTATTAAGACCCCTCATCTTTTCAGAAATGTGTTTTTTTACAAACATACCACTGAAGTTTGACACTTCACTATCATAGCAAAATCAAAACAAATTTTTAATCTCTAATTAGTTCAAAATAGTTGATGATGTGCGGTGATGAGAGATTAAAAACACAATTTACAAAAAAAATACATGTGACTATTCTATCAGACTCTTTGATGATATGACAAGTCATTAAACTGTCAACATCGTTGTTATATCATCAATTACCTTTAATTAATAATAAGGATTAAAAGTGATAACGAAAAGAAGTTTGAGAACTTTTATCGATCAAAATTTAGATTAGGGACCAAAAGTATAAATATGAAAAAAATTCAGGGTTAAAAAAGATAGTACATCCTAATAAATAAAAAAGAGTAACAACTTTACAAAATTAGTCTTATTATTAATTATTTTTTCTATAAATGATGTCGGTGTAGCACAATACTAGCATTCTAAAAAATATAATTAGGGAAATAACGTAATTAATATTACGTTGAAAAGCTAAAATAATACTTATTTTTTTACTTATTTTTTCTTCTTACAAAATACTTATTATTGGATAAAGGAAATAAATATTAAAAAATTCAATAATTTTATCACATGAAATCTATGATTACAAATAGTCTTAATAATTGTAGGGCACTTCCTATGCCTATATTTTATATAAAAGTTTCTTCTTTGTCGATTTAAAAAAACATAGTCTTAATAATGTATTTTAATTAAATTCTTCATTTAAAATCAACATATTTCTTTATAGGAAAAATGAATATTATTTAAAAACACGGAACCTTAGTACAAATCAACACATTTAAAAAAAAAAAGTCAAATAGGAATAAAATTAAATAAAAATGGATGATTGATAACAAAATCCTACATTTCAATTACATTATGTTGATATGAATAGAACTGAACTTAAACTTAGAGTAAGATTGTAGACTAGAGTCTAATGGAGGAGAAAAACAAGAGTCAAAGGAGAGACCTCACTATAGTAGTTTATTATTTGGCATAAATTAATCAAGGACAAAAATTAATGAGTACTTTAGACTTATAATATAAAAAAAATACAAAACCCTACATGTTTACGTTTGTTTCCATATTTTTCAATTATTTTATTTATTTTTTAACATTTGGTCGATGACTTTCATGTTTGTAGTCAATCCTAATATAATAGAGAAGCTTAATACACTTACCTAGCTAACAACCTCAGTTGTTTGTCTAAAATATTTTTCCGGCCTTGAGAATTAGATTTAAAAGGATGATTAATAAAGTACTACGTACAAAAACGTAAAAGAGTTAACGAATGTCTTGAAAAATATAACTTAAAATTTAATACAAAAAATTCTAGCAAAATAACGATCGAATATATTGACAATGTTAAATATTATCTTAATTTTTTAATTATTTGATTATATTCTTATAACCCTCTCCCATAGAAACGAAGTCATTTTTTACGAGTATTAATTTTCTATGTAAACAATGTCAAATAAAGTAGCCTTTGTCTTTATTAATGACATCTAGAACGTCAAGCGTCTTATTATGGCAGGTGAGAATTTGCATACCAATATCCTATTCAAAAAAGGTTGTCGAGTCCCATAAAAAACAGAGACAAGAGTCAAAGAGAACAAAACATTTTCCGCTTTTTTATTTGAGTAAACTATTACTATATATAATTTTGGCTCCTCAAATTATTTGAGTAATACTATTATTTAGCAGGTGGGAATAGGAAAAAAGACTTGAATCATGTTGAAGGAAATTCTCGCATATTCCTTTGTTGATTCTCATGGATTGTTATATTCTTATTCATAAATAATATAGAGAATTGACGTACGCATGGCTGCCGAGAATAACGTCATTGATTTAGAAAGAAAAAACGATCCATAAGTTGCAACCACCGCTTCATTTTTCTATTAACCACACTAATCAAATTGCTAATCGTCTTCACATATCTTGTGGCTGATTAAGAGTATTATTCGATACATAATCTTGTGTAGATCCAAGCAAAGCATGGGAAAGTGATTTTAGCATAAATGGCACAAGTTTTATGCAAGTAGCAAGCGTGAATAATATTAAATTAAGTTCTTTTCTTTACTAAGGACAACATTTGATATTATATTTCACTGAGCAAGCGTATGTGAGAAACCTCGATTACACCCTTCATGGGACGTCTATTTTCTACTGTATGTGGACCGCGATACTCTCCTATGTTAAGTGACGTCCATTTGGAAGAAATGAAATTGAAAGGAAATAAATTTGAGAGAAACAAATACGCATAATTATATATATTTTTTATTTGTTTGAAGAGAAAAAAAAATGAAAATTTGAGAAAAAGTTGACTTCAAGAAATAAAAATAAATTTTTTTCTTTCCTTTCATTTTTTCTTCAATTTAAATTTCATTTTTTTTCTTCTTCATTTTATTTCTTCTCTATGGGGTAAGTTTTAGGAATGTCAAAGTTTACCTAAACCCTACATATACTCACAAAAATATTCACAAGTAGAAAGGATAATTACCTGTATATTGGAGTTAGGTATGAGAACAAGTATTTTACTTGTAAATTTATGTGGATACGGATCCTATAGTACCCACCCTATCCCGCACATGTCTCATACAACATGTACGTGTGTGTATATATATATATTATTGATAATTATTTTGAATACTTAGTTTGTTGCACTTAAGTTACATAATAATTACCTTTTTATTTTAATGCTCCATTAGACCTAATTAAAAAGAGAGGAATTTATGTTTTTCTGAATTTTTAGCTTAAGAATGTTAAAATTAGTGAATTTACATTGTTTTGTTTTATTTTATAGAGTTTTGTTACATCTACGAAGGACGAGAAGATATGTGAAGAATTGGAGCAACATGCCAGTGCAAAAGGCCAAGTTGGAGGAACACGTGTTAAGTGTCTGGTGGTTTTCTCAAGTCAACTGTATTGTACATGTGCGCTAAGCACACATATGCAAGCTTAGCACACGGTCACTTAAGTCAACTGTGTTATGCACGTGCTTTCAACGCGCACATGTAGGTTTAACGCAGAGTGATTTTTTGAAAATCATGACAGTGCAATGCTTTGAGGGGTTTTATAAGGGGATGCACTCTTTCATTTGGGAGAGTTCGTCTAGGGCACGTTTCTGAAGAAAAAAATCCACTTTGGGAGTTCTTCATCTTCCATTTTCTCCATTCTCTTTGTTTAATCTTCTTGTTTTTAGTCTCTCATGGCCATGAGATGCTAACTTACTCATTGTTGGGGGCTTGGATACTAAAAACTTTGTGATGTAATGATATTTACTATCCATTTAATGCTATTTCTGTATTATTGCTTTTTTTCTATGTTTATTACTTTGTTTATGGTTTGATTACCCATATACATGTATGTTATAAGGTTATAATCACTGAAAAAAAATTTTACTCTAAGAACTTGAAGGATACTTAGTTGGTGAATGTAATAGTTGAAATAGCTTCAAATAATGAAATTATTTTAACATTGTATCAAGAGTACTTTTGGTAAGTCAAACACCCAACACTTCTACAAAATCAGCACCAAGTATCATTTTCCCCATCCAAAGTATTTGTTTTTCTTGTCTTTTGGATCTTGCCTTGTTTTTACGTCCTTTATTATTTTTATTATTGAATTTTACAATTTTGTCCTTTAACTCTAAAATATAATCACTTTTAGTTATTTTGTTACTTAAAATTTGATATATACAAACTTCAAGTTCAATCAAAGTCCCTATGAACTCGACACTTGATCTTACCGTCTATAATATTTTGACGAATTGTTACACTTGTTAATGAGTTAACACACACACACACATATATATATATATATATATATATATAAATTGTAAGTTACTTAAGTAAATAATATTATATATATAATTTTCTGTGAAAAATAATTATATATGTTCAAGTTTAATTAGAATTTTTGGTATGGATTAAACATTAACTTTAATAATAATTTTGTTGAATGATTACTTTTGTAATATTTATTTATGGTTAGAGTTTGGACGGATTAATGTTATGTTTGCTTGTTTTTAATATTATATGTGAATATTTTTAATGTTATATTTTCTAAATTTAAGAATGCTTTTATAATTTACTTGTAGTAATTATTTTGATTAATTTATTTATTTTAAATGAGATTTTCATAAATTCTAGAATGATAAATGACTATCTTATATTTATTCCTTCTAAACAAAATAATTTTTTATTGATAAATGTTAATTTTTTTAACAGATGAGATCTCAAATTCATTTTTTTTTCTCTTTCATTCTCCCTTAATTATGTAATTCATCTTATATCTCGATTTTAATTTAAACAGTGCAGATCAATTTGGAAATTCTGACGAGATCAAGAGGACAAATGAATATTCCTTAAATATTTTGATACAAATAGAGCATACAGGTTTTTGGATATATAGCATTACTTGTTACATTGAAACTTTATTTCACATTATACGTGGCCCCTTAGAGAAACATAAACAACTAGCAAAGAGGTCATTAACACACACAACAGAACAAAACATTACTATCCAAATCCAAACTGTTTATAAAATTTACTTCTTTTTTTTTTTTTTTATCTCTAGGAAAGGAAAATAATTATAAATTAGGGATTTATAATAATTCAGGCCGCCTGAGCTAGACCTGTTTGAACGTGTATGGCCCGGGTATCATCATGAATTTGATCCATAATTGGCCAAGTGCCATCTGATTTTTCCTCTTTTGTTCCAGCAATTCCCTGCATGTACGCCTTCAAACTATGCGAATTAGCATCACTCTTCAAGATCTCTGATTTTCTAGTGTCGATCACCAACTCTTCCCCCACATGCGTGAAGCCCCAAGGAAAGAGACTAAACGGAACTTTCGGAACATTATCTGTTTTATTACGAATACGCAATGCTCGCAAGTTCTTATCTTTGTATTCGTTGAAGATCTTCCCAAAGTGAGAGTTTCCAACACGAGGACTAGCGAATAAAAATGCTGTCACTGGAAACGCTTTTGAAGGTTGTTGGTCTTCTGATATGTTCCACTTTTGGGCAACTATGTCCAGTGCACTTAAAGTTGCTAGTGCAGCTCCTAAGCTGTGCCCAGTCACAGTTATGCTTATTTCTTCGTTCTTATATTCCTCCACAAGTCTTTTAACCTCTTCTTGTACCTACATAGTTGTCATAATACAAATACTTTTAGAACATTGTCAAGACTTAAGAAGAAAATTCAGAATAAATCAACTGAAGGTTAAGCTTTAAAAAAAAAACTTAACACATAGCTCTCTAATTTAAAGTTGAATTTTTTTCTTAAAATATATCTTAAGTCTCACTTATCGTTTGACCGATCCTCAATTCATAATTATGTAACATTTTCATAAAATACAATATCTATGGTCCAATTAAAATAAGTACTGTAGTACATGTGTATGTGTATATGTACACTACCAAAAAAACACTATTCTACATTGGTTCTGGAACAGTGTTGCTCATATATAACAGATGGGTTAAGTTATGGCTCACATAATGTTGTTCCTAGGATCCATAAGTATATATGTAACTTTTAATCCATGAAACAAAGAAATTTTAAAAAATTGACTTACCTAATGTTGGATCTGATCTGTAAAGTGTATTTACAAACTTGGGTTAGTGTCTATTTATATCTAGGATGATTGGAGTAAATAGTGACTAACCTTTGATGTATGTAGATGGGTTTTAGGTACCTCTTTACTTATTATTAATACAATTTATTTTATTTTGCTGATTAAAAAACAAAAATATTGCTACCTGATTTCTAACACTTGTAAGACCGAATTGTACATCCTCCGGGTTATTTGAGGTATACATGGAGTAAAAGCCATCGTGTACTTGGACAGGAGAATCAGCAGCAAACATTTCTGGCACAGGATCCAAATCGAAATTTAAATTATCAACCCATTCAGAGGCCTGAATTGTTCCTCTCCAAGCAACCACTATGTCCCTCCTCCCCAATGCTTCTTTCCCTTCATCAGTGGCAACAGCAACATACCCTATCCAATTTGTTTGCGTGTTCCATTCTTTCTTCGAAAACAAGTTCAAGATACATGCTCTAGGGGCACTGGTTTGGGAAGTTGCATATAGGAACTTGGTCGCAACATACTTGAAAGGATTCCCATTTTCCAAATTAACTTTGGAAAAGAAATCACTCATAGGATATCGACAATTCCCATTCTCCGAGTTGAAGGCTTCGTATGTAGCTTGAGCAAGTTGTCCATACTGTAGTATGTAACGGCGAAGGTCGATGTCTAGAGGATCTAGCAGACCTTTCCAGTTACTTTGGCCACTAAGATCTCTCCATTTTCCTGCTATGCTATCCATTTCCTTTCAAATCAATAGGCACGATAAGAATGAAGAGCTAGAAGGCTTGTTTTAATTCTAACTCTATTGGAATTGGATACTCTATATAGACATTAGGATCTCTTTAAAAAAAGACCTAGTTTTGCAGCATGTCTTATTTTTAATTCATTCATACTAGTGTTGGTCCTTTTTTAAATGTTCAAACGCGCTAGCTACTGGAGAAGAAGCTGGTATATAAGGATTTACCACGAATGGACTCGGTCTTCTTAAATTATGGTTCGTACATAAATTATGTTTTTGTTCAAGGTTTTTTAACCACGTGAAACTTATTTAAGCCTTCATGCTTTTAAAAAAAAAACAATCAGCTCACAATATCATTGGTTTGATTAACAAGATTAAATCTTTTCTAAACAATATTGTTGTTGTACAAGTTAAAAACTTGATGTGTAGGGTTAAAAAATATATGATAGCTTTTGGTGTAACTTTTAATCCTACCACAAATTGAAGTGTCGTATACTCAAAAGAAACCAAACCTAACATAATAGTTTATGCTGCGTGTGGCAAATCATTTTAATTTACTTATAGTTTAATTTAAAAAAATGTGTATGATAAATAGAGTTACATGATCACCAACGCATAAAGTCATAATGTTTTATCATACACTAGTTAAGGTAATGTTTGAGTTTAAAATACACACCATCCTCCCTGTAACCCTGTCGCATGCATACATCAATCCATTGAAAATTACAAGCAATTCTGGATTAAGATTATTATTACAATCATAATCACTTAATTAATTCAAAATTTAGTCATACTTAAGGTTATTCATTCTTTTCTAAAATTGTATTATCAATTGAATTACACTCATTGAATGTCAACAAATTTTTTAATTTCTTATTATAAGATTTCATTTCATATCTATTTTGTGGATTAATTATTGTTTTTACTAAAATACCGTTATTTATGTAATATATAATTAAATGTTACTTTGAATTTGCACTTTGTATTTTCTACGAAGATTGAAGAAGATTAATAAACTCTCATTAATGTTAAAGGAAAATTTTTTTGAAAAATTTATAAATATAAAAAATTTAATATTTATATTTATATTAATTAACTTTCTTAATAAACATAATTTTATTAATTATCTCTTATAATTAGAGACAGAGAATATAAGATTAATTGTATACGTGTATGTTTGTATGCTTGATAAGAACGGCATCATCTACTTTTTATGTTCCTTTTTACCAGTGAATATGTATGTTGCTATTATATTTTTTATACAAATAGTGCATATAGGGTTTACAAATACTTGTTTCATTGAAACTTTATTTTACATCACATCAAAAAGCATAGACATATATTTGTGTGTGGGTACGTATTAGAGTAACAACACTATCAAAGAAGTTATTAGCCCACAGAACAGAACAACACAATACACTCAATCCTTAATATTGTTTATAAAATCAACCTATAATCTAGCGTGTAAGAATAGAATACCATCCTTATTATGATCCACAAGCTTCCAAGTACCATCCTTTTGTTGAACCATACCCTTGTTCTCGTGAACCCTCCATGCCACGGGACAATGATATTCATCTTTCAAAGCATCCGTGCTCTTGTTCAGAAGCGCAATATCACGAAGACTCTCATCCAAATCAAATATTTCTCCATTTTTCCCTTGTGTTCCAGCAACTCCGTGCAAGTAAACCTCCAAGTTATGAGCACTGACCTCGCTCTTCAAGTACTTTGATTTCGTAGTGTCGATCTTCAACTCCTCCCCCACCTCCGAAAAGTCACCCATAAAAAACATATTCTTAAGTGGAAGTTTTGGAACAACATCTGTTTCATTGCGAATACGCAATGCTCGCAGATGTTTGTGCCCACTGAAGATCTTCGCAAAGTGAGAGTTTCCAACACGAGGACTGGCGAATACAAATGTTGTAACAGGACATGCTTTCTCAGGCTGGTCTTTTGGTATGTTCAACCCTTTGGCAACTATGTCCACTGCATTTATAGTCGCTAGTGCAGCACCCAAGCTGTGCCCTATCACAGTTATGCTAACGTCCTCATTCTTTCTAGAATATTCCTCCACAAGTCTTCTAACCTCCTCCAGGACCTATGTTTTTAAAATTTGAAACATGAATATTATGTAACATTTCCAATGTTGACCTTAGTATCCGTGGCAATTATATATTTATAGAGAGAGAAAAAGAAGTCCATGGGTTAACAGTGTAAACATTTTTTATATTATTTTTATTAAGAAATCGTCATATATAATACATTTTCTTTTTAAAAAAAAAAAACTATTATTATATAAAAGTAAATTACAAGGACTTCTCCCGAGATTTTTACTTATTACACCCGACATTTTGTAATCCCACAAAAAACCCAATCTATTGCTTTGTACAACATTGGACAACCCTTCCCTCCTCTTGCACTTTGTATTTTTTGCATTGCATGTGATATTTCTCTGTTATTTTTTATTTATTTACGTTAGTTTATATTGTCAAGTAATAATACTAATGGATAACGTAATAATAATCATAATAATTTATTGACTTATCTTATCATTAAATAGTCGAATGGAATAGTCACATATTTTTTTTATTAATTATGTTTTTAATCACTTTGCAAATTATCAAATGTATGTTATCAACCGTTGTAAACATATGAAAAATTAAAAATATAATTGACCCTGAAGAAATATATATAACATGACCCGACATCATCAGTGAATAGTATTACTTGAATGATTTATTTGGATACAAATTATAAGTGTTCTTAAAAATTCTTCTACTAAATATATAATAGAACTTTTTCTAATAGAAAAACTCTCAAAAACACTTCTAATCTTGTATTTAAACAGACTTAAAAGCATGAGCTATAACAAAAAAAAATAACAAAGGAATATGAGATATTTGCAGAAAACAGAAGGGATACAAAGTGGAGGAGAGGAGGGCAAAATATTATACCAAACAATAAATTAAGATTTTTTATAGGATTATAAAATGGAAGAAAATAGGGTGTAATAAGTAAAAATCTGAAGGGACTCTGTATTTTTGCGGGTCTATGTAATTTAGTTTCATGATATATGATTTATTCACAATGTACAATATTTTTACACTTTCAGTGCTAGCTAGGACCATTACACTCATTTATATTAGTAAATTATAAGCTCTTATAACACATAGATTTGGCATATAGAATTCATTAGGTGTTACCTGATGTCTAACACATGTATCATTGAATTCTGAACCTGGTTTATTTGAGGTGTAAACGGAGTAAAACCCATGGTGTACTTTGGCACGAGGATCATCAAATATTAGTGGCGCAGAATCCAAATGGAAATGTAAATCTTGAACCCATTCCGCGGCTTTAATTGTTCCTCTCCAAGCAACCACTATGTCCCTCCTCCCTAATGCTGCTTTCCCTTCATCAGTGGCCACAGCAACGTACCCTATCCAATTTGATTCTTGGCTCCAAGCATCCTTGGAAAAAGACTTCAAGATAAAGGATTCAGAGGCACCAGCTTTGCAAGTTGCATATAGGAACTTAGTCACAACATACTTGAAACGATTCCCATTTTCCAAACCAACCTTGGAAAAGAAATCACTCATAGCATATCGACTGTTCCCAGCACACTTAGATGCCTTTTCTGTGTTGAAAGCATCATATGCAGCTTGAGCAAGTTGTCCATAGTGTATTATGTAACGGCGAAGGTCTGTGTCTAGAGGGTGTAGAAGACCTTTCCAGTTACTTTCGCCACTAAGATCTCTCCATTTTCTTGCTATGCTATCCATTACTTTTTCAAATCTATAGGCATGCAGGATATTAAGTATGAGGAGTAGGCTTGTTTTATAACTATTGGATACTCTATAGGAATACACGTCTCCAATTAATGAACTTATATAGACTTCAGGTCCTTTTCAAAACAAGACCTTGTTTTGCTATGGTCATATTTTTAATTCATTCATACTAATGTTCTTCCTTGTTAAGGAAGTAGTCTTGGTCTTTCTTAATTTGTTAAAATAAATGTTCTATCCGAGGTTTAATTTGACTATCATCTATTTATAGTCCTAACCAATGTTTATACTTTATAAAATGGTCATTTCCAACCCAATTTAGAAAACCGTTCTCAATTTATTCAAGTGGTTTAATTTAAAATGAGCATTTTTAACAAAATTTAAACAGGCATAAAATAAAATCAAATGGATTATTAATATACAAAACCCTTTAAAAAAACCTAATATACAAAACCCTAAATGTTCACAGTTTTATTTCATTTTTCATTTTTTTTCTCGGTGACTCTAATATGGTTCTAGTCAGTCCAAATAGAGAAACTAATTATTACTTACCCATATTTTGTTGTTTACTCTGCATGAGTTATCACCCTTCCTTGTTTATTTAAAATATTTTTCCTTGAGAACTATATTTAGCAAGATGATGGAGAATAAAAATAATACAAAAATATAGAGTTTTATTATTAACGAATGTATTAAACAATAGTACAAGTTAAAAATTAATAAACAACTTAGTAAAATTTTGTTTGAGTGTATTGAGATATATTAAATATTATATTTTTAACAAAATTAATTTATATTTTTTAAATAACATTCTTAAAATGCTTAGATATCATTCTCCCAAGATATTTTCATCAAGTAATTTCAATAATTTTAATTCGATTCCTTGTTCTCAATAAACAATGTCATTAATTAGCTTTTGTCTTTATTAATGGCTTCTAGAGCGTCAAGCGTCCTATGGTAGCTAGGTGAGAAATGGAATACTAATCTGCTATTTTAAAAGAAGTTGTCGAGGAGATTCCCAGAAAGGACTAGAGTCACAGAGAAAAAACACAATTTTAACCTTTTTTATTTTTTGATTTGTTATTCAAGATAATTACATGACTTATAAAAAATGCCAAATATTTATATATTGCATACAATTAACGTTATCATTGATTTAAGAATTACATCTGGTCATTTATTATAAACACAGTTGTACTGCGATATGACAAATTTAAGTTTTGACTGCAATTAACATATGACTCAGTTTAAAGTTTCATTGGTTTGATCAATCCGATTAAATAATTTTCAAGCGTGGTTGGTTGTTATGGTTCAATTTATATCAATATTTTTAAATTTGGATCCACAATTAAATCGATAAAGATACAATTCAAAATTTGATAATTTAATTAAGGTCAAACCAATATTAATGAAGTAGCAGTAATAATAATAATGCATAAAATAAAAAAAAAATATAATACCATAACTTTATATTACTAAAAGCTAAAAATGAAATATAATTTTATAAATTCTTAAAATTTAAAAAGAAAAAAAAAGTTCAATATAATATAATATAATACTCTAGTCTGAGTTTTAACAATGTACATAAATATTTATTAACAATAATTAGTTTACATTTAGAATAAAAAAGAAAATGACAAATAATTTAGGTTATTTTTATATTTTTTAAGAAAAAAATTAAAATAATATTGTATTAAATTTTTTTTACTAACATATTGTTAACAGTTTTTTTTTTTCAATTTTAGACCATTGT
Source organism: Glycine tomentella (assembly GCA_007407185.1). Classification (NCBI taxonomy): domain Eukaryota; kingdom Viridiplantae; phylum Streptophyta; class Magnoliopsida; order Fabales; family Fabaceae; genus Glycine; species Glycine tomentella. Next base: position 2,142,581 of record PYAF01000284.1, read on the forward strand.
TTTTTATCGATTTTACTATTTTTTCTTTTTTTACCTTTTCCGATTCTTTGACCACCTTTTCTCTAAGTGGATTCTGGGATTTATAGGAACTGATCACTTGATCATTTCTTAGTTTTTTAGTCTAACTTACCGGAGTCAAGTTTTCAAAATATGGTTTATACATTAAAAACTTGAGTGTAGTGTAAAACGATGAGGGATAACTTCTTTTTTTTAAATAAATGAAGGATAACTTTTTTGGGGCAACATTTAATCCTCCCATTAATGTTGTATACTCAAAGGAAACGAAACCTAAAATATAAAGTTAATACTCGATCAGATTCAGTTTACCAATCATATTAATTTTTATATTTGTTTAATTAAAATAAAGCATTTAATAAACATTTTTTCTAAGACACTAGTTAAAGTATCCTTTGAATTTAATTATAACTTATGGATTTTTGTTAATGAACCTAGGATATTCTTTAGTTGGAAGCTAAGGTTATTTTTGAATGATAGATATTTTTTTATACACATGGACTTGAGAATCAAACATTTGATCACATGCTTAAGGAATAAATTAAATATTTTTTATCACTAAATATTTGTATTAACTTACTGATTATTGTTAACTTTCCGCACTTGTGAATCCTCCACTAATGGTGTTGAAGCCATTTAACGTAGGGTTTTTGTGTCCTTAACCTCTCTCTAATTCCATGGTTCATCTAGGCCTAGGTTCTAAAAATCGATCTCCTGCTTCCTCCCTCAAATTTCCCCCTCGTGTTCTCATACTTCCAAGGTATCCCTATCTTATTAGGTTTTCAATTGTCCTCATTAGTGTATAACAACTATCGATATCATGTCTAAAACACTGATAAACGTACATCATTTTTACTACCATTACCGGTGAACTTTTAAACAGTTGAGTCAAAAGCCTAGTATTAAATATCTTTTTTCTATTGGTATTAAGAAGGGTGATTTTTCAATAATCTTTGGTTCCTTCTTTATTGTGATTCCTTTTCCTTCCCCGTATAGAGGAAATTAAGTTGTTTCTCCTTCTTACTATTAGATCCGACAAGTCCCATGACTGAGCTCCAATGTATGGCTTTCGAGCCTTTTCTTGATTCATAAATCATAATACTTATTCTCCTTTTCTTCTTATTTTGACGACATAACTTCCTCAACTTCAATGTGGAAGGCCACTCGAGATTTAATTCCACCCATGTTACGACTCTCCTGCAGTGCACTAGGGACTCACTGAATTGGCCTGCTCGTTAGCCCTTTGTGATGAACACCTTTTTATCGGGCTCTTCCATTTGTACCCTAACGCGTTGAAACACCCTTAGATAGTCCTTTAAGCTTTTCTTGGGATGTTGTTGAATATCAAAGAGGACAACCATTATCATCTTTTTACTCGTATTTGTTGTAAATTGAATCACAAATTTCTTGGAGAAAATCTCGAAGCTAGTTATTGTTCAAAAAGGAATTTTTGTAAATCATTTTTGTTTTTGTTGTTAGGTCGTATCTAGGGTTAAGAGATCTAGCTTGCTCTGAAGCATTTAAGTGAGTATGCATAATTTGTCCTTTCTTATGTCAAATGTTGGGTTACATACCCTCAACTATAATAGATTGAGTCTCGATATTCCAAAAATGGCCTCTCATATTTGATCCAACTGCCATCTCGAGATCCTCAGGCATGTACCAACCCCGAATGCCATTATATGAAGTACTAAGACTTTAATGCAAAAAGATTCACTTTTACTCCTTATAAAACTCTTAAATTAGTTTAATTAATGAAGATACATATAATCTTTTTTTAGTGTGAATACAAACATGTCATATAAATATCATCCATAAAAGATTCTCAAGTCCCAAAACATAAAGGTAGTTGTGCCCTAAGGCACTACATCATCAAACATCATAAACAAATCTCCAATAAATCTCAAGGATCTCATTAAGGGAATAAATACAACATAAATCCATGAATATATAAGCTAGACCCCACTAAGACAAAACATAAATAAAAAGTCAATTGTCGAATCTCGTCCTTAAGTCCACCTCTAAATCCATATCAATCACGAGTGACATGCTACTTTTAAAATAGATATATAAGAGAAATATAAGATCACCATGTTAAAAGAGATATATAGAAATCTTTCATTTTTCCAACAACCAAGGTCTAATACCACTTCTCAAGTAACACAACATTCTCAAGTCGCAATTATCAATGCACATGTCTAACTATCATGTTAAGTCATACTAACTCTTTATTCTCAGAAGATTTCACTTTTTGAGAGATTAACCCAAGTATATTCTTTAACATAATCGCACTTTATGATTTGACCATTAAAGGAGACTTGAGTTAACCCTGCGGAGGAAGTGTGATTTTATCGAAAATGGATAAGCGTGGGTAGTGGCTTACCTCGATAAGCCTTGCAATGATCTTAACCTATATAGGGATTTGCCCACTCATCCATTCTATAAGTTCATTCGGCGTTTGCCACCACGACAACCTCCAGGACTAGGTTGATGGTCTTTCTAGCACTCCTAAGTTACATGTCTACTCACATCTAATGTCATTTATCAACGCATGCATTTTATCATTATACATTATATCACATCATCATTACATTCATCAATCGTCATCAATATAATTTATTTCATCAACAATTCAATCCATCATTAACTCATCATGCATATCTCATTCAACATATAATCAATTCATTATTCATATCTTGTTCAATTCATCACCAATTCACCATTCATATCATTCTCACCAATCATGAACTCTCACATAGTTCATCTAAACATGAAACTTTTCATAGCACAATTTCCCATAATCTAACATTAATCTCAACATAAGAATATGAATTACATGAGAATAACAAGATATATCAACTTCATTCATTCCATTTACGGTTCACATACACTTCAAGAAGCATTTAAGATTAGAGTTCAAATGAAATGCATAAAAGAAAACTTGACAGACAGCCATGCTTAAGCAGAACTTACCTGCCCTTAAGCATGGTACTTTTTTCTCCTTTTTGTTAGCTTGTGCTTAAGCACCAGCTTCCAGTAGCTAGCTCCTTTATCTCGCAAACGTGCCACCTTGGGTGTGCTTAAGCGTGACAGGTCTGCAAGTCTGCGTGTTTGTCGACAAATCTCCTCTAATGGATCCCAAATTAAATTCCAACTCAAATATTTCATTTTCAAACATGAACATCAAATTAAAACACACTTAAGGAACCAAAAACAATGATTCAACATGTAAAACATAAGATTAAAGATTATTTAAGCTTCCCTTACCTATCTGTCATACCTTAATTCTATCTGGGTCTCCCAAAAAAAAAACGAAAAAAAATAGAAGAAGAAAAAAGAGAGCAATAATGAAAAAAAGGGCCCATAGGAATCTAATGGGCTCTTTGAGAGCCCATTTAGCAATAGTACAAAAGCACAAAGGAAGGGGATTGAGCATTAATTACATAGAAGGCACGGATCTCGGGGGAAGAAAAAACAACGATCAAGTTGCAACATTTGGCGGTGTTGCCAGAGAAGGAAGAAGGGTCTTTCAAATAACCCCTCATTCCTTCCCTCTCTTTCACTTTCCTTTCTTTTTTTGTTTTTTTCTCTCCATCATTCACTTCTTTCCCTCTCCTCTTCTTTTTCATTTTTTTTGTTCGTTCTTTCTTCTTGTTTGTTGTTTGTTTCTTTTCATCTCACCAGCGAGCACTTTGGCCGCCGGCGAGACCATAGAGATTGCCATGATTGTCTATTGCATATCTTTACGTTTCGTTTTTAGCGTATCATCACCCTCTTCATTGCTTTTCTTCATTTTTTTTGGCCTCCACCGTGCTGTCGTCGACCCCACGGGCAACTCGCGTCTCCAAGCCTTGCGTCGGTGGCGTCAAGGGGGGTCGTACCACATCCATGGTGGTGCCTACCTTCCCCGTGCAATTTTGGTCGATTAGACACAAAGGGTTTTCCAACCCTTGTGTCTAATTGCGGATTGGGCCAGGTTGCTGTAACCCGATTCAAATCATAGCTCGAATAAAAAAAAAACTTAATTACTACTATTTACACCCTTACTTTTACATATACGACCCCTTATCTTTTTGGGCTAGTCCGTTTTCTTTTTGAGTTGGAAATAAAAAAAAAATTCCTATTCCCTCCCCCATTTTCACACATATACCCCTTACCTTTTGGTTCAGGACCGTTCTCTGACTCGGTTCAAATCCTAGCCCAAAAAAAACTTAATTACTACTATTTACACCCACCCTTTTACATATACAATCCCTTATCTTTTGGTCCTGGTCCGTTTTCTTCTAAAGTTGGAAATAAAAAAAATTGATCCTATTCCCACCCTTATTTTCACAAATACACTACCTTACCTTTTGGACCTAGCATGTTTTCTTGTTAAGCTCGAAATGAAATAACTAATACTATTAACAACCTTATTTTAGTACCTACACCCCCTTACCTTTTGGGCTTACCCATTTACTAATTTAGTTTGAAATGAGATATATACTGCTAGTTCACTTACTCATTCTATAATTACACTCCTTTCACTTTGAGCCTAACTCATTTTTCTATAAAATAAGAAATGCTATCTACATCCATTTTTCTCATGTATGCACCCTACCACCTAGGCTGATGGTCAGGCCTTCCATGTCAGCACTCCATCAATGTTGACCAAGTCAAGGTCAACCATTTGACTTTGATCTTCAAAAATAAAAAATAAATTAATATATTAGTAGTCAATTTTTATTTTTATTTAATTTTTTTGTTTGTCTCTATTGGTTATTTTATTTTTTCAATTTGATTAGCTTGTTAAATTAAAAATGTGTTGTAAATATCGCACTATTTTATTTTATTTTCCCCATATTTCAACCCTACACCCTTAATTACTAAGTGTACTCCTCATTTCTATTCTACCACTTTCTATTCCCATTTGAGTTATTTGATTACGTAATGCTATGTCAATTATTCATTTATTTTTACAATTTCGCTTTAGTATTATTTACATGCTTACGTTCTGTACACTTCATCTTGAGTCTCCGACTCGTTTGGTGGTGCTTCAATAATGTGTGGATAAATTTTGTGAATGCCATGTTGGGTCTCCAACTTGCTTAACTTCACAAAGTTTACCGCAAATCCAAAATCTTTTCTAAAAAAGTTAAAAATATTCAAATAAATGATTACTCAATTCTCCTTTTTCTCAAAAAAATTATACATTACTTGAGATTACTTCAATGTCTAATGCCTTAAGCGATTCTCTATACTTTTTCTTAAAATTCAACGTCGTTTCAAGGTCCACGCCTTAACGACTCTTTTTCACAAAATTAAAACAAATCTTTCGAAAAAGATAAAATCAACCTAGCACACAAGTTATTTTCTACCAAAGAACTACGTAAGTCTGATTTCCTCATTGCACTTGGAGATACGTAGGTGTGAGAGCAAACCCCTTGTCGACTTAAAAAAATATAAAATTCTCTTTTCTAAAAAATAAAATTTGCTTTCTTTTTTCTAAATAAACAAAATATAACAAACATAATTCAAGTTCTTAAGGGAAGATAAATAATTAATAAGTCACTTTATTTTTAACACACTCGACTAAAGGTCATCGTCTTCATGACGGATACGTGGGGTGCTAACACCTTTCCTATGCGTAAACGACTTCCGAACTCTTTTTTCTCTCAAATTGTAGACCATTCCTTATCTTTTGATTTTTCGATGTTTTTCTTAAATAAACGTTGGTGAAGACTCCTCTAGTTTTCCTGTTATGGAAAAAGCTCTCTTTATCTCTTTTTATCGTCATCCCGTCATGACCAGCCACGTTGTGACACTATCTAACTTAATGAATTAGCTTTGAGATGAAGAAGAGGAATAAAGGAGAAGACTTTGGGTCCAAGATGAAAATTTTCTCTCACTCCTACAACAGTTTTACATCATCCACACCACCCCAAACCCCAAACCAACAGAAAACACATTATAACCTTGAAAATGAACATTTTTATGAAGTTTTGAAGAGTATCTTTAGGGGAAACGAAAATGGAGAATGAAAGGGGAAAGAGAATGGTCTCTTATCATTAAAATCAGTCCAATTTCAAAAAAGAAGTTCAACAACAAGGTCTTTTGTGCAAGGGAATCAAAGCCTCAAGCTCTCCAATTGAGGATTTTCTTGAAAGAAAGAAGAGAGTGAAATGAGAGTGTAGGTATTTTGTTTCAGCTTTGAAATACAAATAATAGAGTCTATGACTTTTCTACATCTCTCTATTTGCACCTCACTACTTCCTAAACTCACCCACCCTATTCTTACAACTCAAGGCTCATTTATACAAGCACCACACAACATCATCTCATAATAATTAATAAATTGTAAACACTTACATTAAATTTAGCTCCTCTTGTAATTTAATTAAATCACTTGTAAAAATAAATACGAAAACATAATGTTACAAGGTGTGCCCTCAAAGTGGTGGTATCGAGAATATTTATCATGGCCTTGTGACATGGCTAGAGGGCAGTGCCAGATGATTAACTTGCGCTAGAGTTGGTCGGAAACTGAATCGACAGTGCCAGAGACCATGATCGCCTGTTGGACAGACGACAGATGGGGTACAACATTAAAGTTTTACCTTTCAAAGTTAAAAGCATCTGGCAACTTGTAATGTAGTGACACTCCTTCCACTAGTCAACATTTGTGTTTGAAATGTCATCAAGTGCTCATAAGGATCTTGGGTCCCTCGTAAGGTTCCATGGTGGGGGATGTAGAAATTGGTTGTGACTTCTAGCCTCAAAATCTCCTAAGGGAAAGGTTGGAAACCTTTTGGGGTGCCAATATCCCTTATGTTGCCTTGTCTTCATCTAGGTTTGATTTTAACATCATTGTTTGGTGTAACAAGAATTCATTTTTCTCTTTAACCTCCCTTATGTTGTATGACTTCATTTTGTTCTCATAGTTTAGCCGCTACATTTGTATCACCCCGTGTGCACCCGGCGTATTAACATTATACAATATCAGAGTAACGCAGCATACATGGAAAAATGAACAGTAAAGGAAGCATAAATCCCTTATAATATACATAATTTTTCATACATGGTGAATGTAACTGTCATCCACAAGGTACATATATGTCACAACTATACAATTGTTCCCTAGGTGTCCAAATACAAGCAAAATAAACAAAAATCCGAGCTGACAAGCTCAATCCTCTAAACCTAGGGTGTCTTTTAACTATCCCAGTGCAGCCTCTTGCCTTGGGACCTCTCAGGAACTTCGGACTCTGCTCCTGCAACATAAGCCCCAAATAGGGGTGAGATAAACATCCCTGTAAACTCAGGGTTCTTAGAGGTTTCCCTCCCCCTGGTTTACTTCCCAGCATATAACACAGATATAAAGATATACATGAATAACATAACATAACCAAATCATGATATACAAATCTCAACACAGCATAAGAGAAAGGCATCCGCAATGCTTGAGAAGGATCATCCATCTCTGTGGGTACATTCTAATCAAAGCTCACTTTGTCTATGTCTGACTAGGATCATCCACCTACTCGTGGGTACATCTAATCAGGACTTGCCGCCCAATATCTGAATAGGCTCATCCACCTACTCGTGGGTACATCTAATCAGGATTTACATGGACGCCTATGGATTGCCCTAAGGGAGATCATCCACCTACTCGTGGGTACGTTCCCAAAGGGGTCATAGTTCCTCAGTCTACTGGCCAGCAGATTACAAGCAATTAAATCAAATCACATCATGATCAAGCATTACATCATCAACATCATAATCAATTGATATCCAATATCTCAGGGCAGAACTAGCACATAATTGCCAGCACATCTAACCATTACATCTATATTTCATACATAATAGTATCATCAAAATTATAAGGCATCTGGCCTACCATTCAGTGCTAATTCATCATAAGGCACAAACATACAAGATATCTCAATCAAACACCCAAAGTGGGTGAAGCAACACAAGCAGGAGAATAATCTCCAAGAATACTGAGCTTACCTGGTCGTAGCTCAGAAACAGTCCCCCTAGTATTTGGGTGATCTCTACCAGCAGTCTGCACTTCACGCCCTACAATAGGCATGAATCAAATCATCAGGAACGGTATTCAACCGTTTATATGGAAGGAAACATCCTTCCACATATAACCAATTCAAAGTCATCTAGCTTAAGGCTTTATCTTAGCCCAGCTTCTACTAGGTCATACATTGACCTTCAATGATCTGCCTCAGCCTCACCAAGGCCTAAGAGTTCCTTTAGAACTCTGTACAGCTCAATTCAAAACTGTTCTAGTGTTAAGAACTCACATTGGCTCAACTCAGCCAAAACACATAAATAATCACGTTTTCACCAATTATTTGGCCTTATGAATAACTTTTGTAAAGGTACTTTAGGTATTTCAGGCCATAATGTTGCTCATTCACACACCCTTTTCCCTTCCCAGAGCCAAACTCAAACTTCATCACAATTTCAGTTTCAACATGCCATATGGCTCAGAACAACCTCCTGACTACATCTCCCTAAAGAACTTAAGCCTAATTTCAGCCCTATAACCAATTGGTCACTATTCATTCAATCTCCCATTCCAAGAATTAAACGGTTAAAACGCTAGTTTCTTAACTCAGATCAGTCAAGAAAGGCTGGAGAGTCTTTTCTCCTGGCACTGGTGCCCTTGAATCGCCTCCTCTTTCTCCCTAAGGTTCCGCTCTCTCTCAAAACTCAAGGAATGGATTCTTTCACCAATTCTCACAAACTAGGCTGGATTTTGGCTTATAATAGGTTCTAATCAAGTTTATAAGTGATAAGGAGGTGTTTATTGGGTTTGTGATGAAAGTGGGAAGCTCCCAAGGTGCAAAAATGGCTGCCTGGGCTCCTAGGAAGAAGAGGAACAGTAATCCCCTGAAAAAAACTCGATTTGGCCTTTTATAGGTGGCCTGACCGACATGCCGCGCCCTTGGCACCACTTTGGCGCTCTTGGAGCCAATTTCCAGCGCATTTGGCGCCCTTGGCGCCATTTTGGCGCTCCTGGCGCCAGTGTTTAGCATCTTTGGCGCTCCTAGCGCCACTCTGGCGCTGTTGGCGCCAAAATCCAGTGTATATGGCACCCTTGGCGCCATCCTGACACTCCTGGCGCCAAAATCCAGCATCTGTGGAGCTCCTGGCGCCAACTTCCATCACCTGTGGCGCTCTTGGCGCAGACTCCGTCGCTAAATCCGTCGTTAATTCGTCGCTAATTCCGTCACTAAGGCTTTTGCGACAGAATTTTATAAATTTAAATTTTTATTTCTTTTACTCCTTTTTATACAAAACCTAGGTTATTATAACATTCATCATCAGCTATAGAGGACTATGATTCCTTCTTTGCCTTTGTCCGAATTTGAGCCACTCCTTATCATCACCATGCTTCTTTAAAACAAAAAAGGATGTCGAGAATCGTTTCATCGAAGATCCCATATCTAATAGTAGTGTTTTTTGTTACCTCTATTGCAGCCATGGGAAATGCTCAAGTCCATAGGGTATTGTGGAGGCATAAGGGGTCACAAAATTAGGTAGAATATTCTCCACACCATTACTAATAGGCAGCAATTTAGGGAGTTCATGCTTAGTCGAGGTGTTAATGCAAAGCCTAACATTGGCCCAGACCAGAGAAGGTAAAATATACAAAACAATACATGTTTCATTGAAACTTTTATTTCACATGACATCACCCTTTACTAACATAAAAAGATGTTTGGGCGTATGCATATTAGAGTAACAAGTAGCAAATAGGTTATTAGCACACAACATAAACAAAACAAAACAATCCTTAACATAGTTCATGAAAACAACTTATAAGTTGGAGTGTATAGACTCCATATCATCGTGAACTTGATCCACAATCTTCCAACTACCATCCAATTGTTGAACCGTACCCTTGTTCTCCTAAACCCTCCACGCCATAGGAACAAGATACTCATCTTTCCAAGCATCCATGCTCTTGTTCACAAGTGCAACGTCACGATTCACCTCCAAATTGAACCCTCTCTTCTCCCCTTGTGTTCCAGCAACTCCATGCAAGTAAGCCTCCAAGTTATGCGCACTGACACCACTCTTCAAGTACTTTGATTTTCTAGTGTCGATTAACAGTTCCTCCCAAACATCCGAAAAGCCCAGAAAAGGAGTAACCGGGACAATATCTGTTATGTTACGAATTTACAATGCGCGCAAATTTTTGTATCCATTGAAGGTTTCTTCGAAGCCAGAGTCTCCAACACGAGGGCAAGCGTATGCAAATGTTATGACTGGAAATGCTTTTTGTGGTTGGTTTTTTGGTATGTTCAAGCCTTAAGCAGCTATGTCCACTTCATTTAAGGTTGCTAATGCAGCAACTAAGCTGTGCCCTGTTACACTTATGCTAATTTCTTCATTCTTGCTAGTGTATTCCTCCACGACTCTTCCAACCTCTCCAAGGACCTACATAATTTTTTCATCATACATATAAACTAACGAAGTTGTCAGAACTAGCTAGAAATACTTGAAAAAGAAAATTGAAACATGGTCATGTAACATTTTCATAATACACAACGTTTATCATTTGATTAAAATAAGTTCTATATAGCTAGATTGAGAGTAATACGTGTAGGTAGAATTTCCATTGCTACATAAGGAAGGGGTTCAGGCGCACATAATGCTTTTGATCACTATATTTGCAATAACTTTTCTTTTTTTTAGTTCCTGTCATTTAAAACATCTCATTTTAGTTTATATAATTATAACTAATTTTATTCTTTTGATTCTTGTTGTCTAAGTTTCGATTAACGTCATTTGAAGAAACATAACTGACATTAGTTGAAACTTTATGGCTTTTAGCTACACTTAGCTTGCTTATCCATTTTTCTTAATTTTGTTTATATTTCTCCAAATGGCATTAGTCAAAACTTGATGGTGAGGACTAAAAAGGTTTAAAAAATTACAACTATAAGAATCAAAATATAATATTTTAAATTATAAGAACCCAAAGAAAAAGTTATTACAACTATAAAAATTAAAATGGTAATTAAACCTAAAACAATTTATATAATAACAAGGTTGTTAAAATCGAAATTTTACCTAGGATCGGGAGAGGGGATGAAAAATTGTAAATCGAGGATCGTAAAATCATATTAAGATCCTACCTATGTCAATACTCAATACCTAAAGTTCCTATATATAATCTATATGCATAAAAAACTCAATAAATAAAGAAACAAACCTAGATTCATATATAAATTCATAAGTCATAACATAACATTAATTTATATAAAATTGAAATTGTTTCAAGTTCCAACTCTAGTCATTTAGGAGAGCATTCAACTCCTCTTGACAATTATCATCATCTTCATTTTCATTAATGACATTGACAATGAGATTTGCATCTCCCACTCCATCTCCAATTCCACGTCCAACCATTTCATCCTCATCAATAGGAGGAACATCCAAATCATCTACATCTACATGTGCACCACCATTTCCACCATTGTCTTCAACTTGAAGAATGTCTTCTGCCATGGCGTTCAAATCATCATCATCATGATTCCCCTCTACAATCCAATCATCATCAGAAGAAATATCTTCTATGGTGTAGATCTTTGCCTTGCTAACTTCTCTCTTCTTATTCAATCTTGAATTGGCCATCACAAATATCACATCATTCATGGTCTTTTGCATTAAACGGTTCCTTTTTTTTCGTGTGGACCTAAATAATTATAAAACAAATCAACTATCATATTATAAGTTCTTATTTAAATTAAATAAATACATTTTTGCTTAACAAATTTGAAATGCTTACCATTTCAAACATACTCCAGTTGCGCTCGCATCCAGATGAACTACATGTTAAACTCAAAACTCTAATTGCAAACTTTTGCAATTCTGGATGTCCATCTCCATAGGAATCCCACCAATCTACTGGGGTTTTTGTTTGAAGTGCACGTTGAGCTATTGCATGACCAAAAAGCCCTTTTTTTCTTAAAATTTTCCAATTTGTCATCAATTTTGCCTATTATATCAATGTCTCCCACAAGTCTTTCCATGCAATCAATGAATCCTTTCTTCACTTCCCAATCAACTTTAAAACCAGGACTATAATGTAGCATGGGATTCAAATAATACCCTGTAGCATGCAAAGGCCTATGTAATTGGTTGTCCCATCTTTGATCAATAATTTCCCATATAGGCATGTAGCTATAAATGAAAAAAAAAGAATTAGTTTCTAAACGAAGTTTATAAAATATAATATGAAACTAATGGTGGAAGATATAATTACCTGCTCTTAACCCCTCTGAAGACATTTTGTATTTTCTCCTTAGCTCGGTCCATCTCTTCATAAATAAACCCCATGGCTGGCTTGTCATCTGAATCTACCAAGCGCAACACTTTATTTAGGGGAAAAGCACCCCTCATGTAATGAAGAACATTCTTCCAAAACTCCTTATCTGTAATCAAATTTTCCACAAACTTACCATCCTTAGTCTTTGCTAATTGACTGGAAGTCCATTCTTCAGATGTGAACATTCTAGTTAATGGACCTTTATTCTCATTCAAGCATCCCAAAGTCAAGTAGGAAGTAGCAAAACGGGTCAAGCCGGGTCTAATTAAATCACCCCCTTTAGTAAATATATGCAATAAAACAATGAGACTTGTTCTACTATAGATGTAAGTTGTAATCCTTCTGCCACTTGCAATTGTGTCTTTATGAAATGGTATCTTCTTCTCAAAATCCTCTAGCATCAAATCAATGCAGTGAGTTGCACAAGGTGTCCAGTACAACTTGTTCCTTTTCCGCATCAACATATCCCCAGTTGCCTTGTAATTTGCAGCATTGTCCATCACAATATGGACAACATTTTCTTCCCCGACCTCCTCAACCACATCATCCATCATCTTGAAAAAATTTTCGGCTGTCTTGCATATGTTAGATGCATCAATGGACTTCAGAAAAATAGTTCCAAGCAGACTATTCACTAGAAAGTTCAATATGGTCCTCCTCCTCCTATCAGTCCATCCATCTATCATTATTGTGCACCCAAATTTCTTCCATTAAGCTCTGTGATCATCCAAAGATAGATTTGTCTTGTCAACATGATGCTTCAAGTATTTCACCCTAATTTCATGGTAGGATGGTGGGTTAAATCCTGGACCATGTCGAGCAACCGACTCAAACATCTTCTTGTATTCTTCACTATTGGCCACATTAAAAAAGGAATCGCATTATTGTAGAAAAAAATAGCAATGTCTTGACAAGCTTCCTCTCTTATGTTCTTCTTGAACATGTTGTTCATTGTGGCTTGAGACCTCATCTTTCTCTTGAAAATATCACCACTACTACCACTAGTAGCAACACCTTCTTCGGATGCAACAAAGCTACTACCTACTCCCTCAAATTGACCTGATTTTTTCAAGAGCTTTTCTTGCAATGATGATACAATAATTATCATTTCCTTTTGGACATCTTCAGGGACAGCCCTGCAAGCTCCAACATCTTTGGCCGTTCCCACTAAATGATGCTTGAAACCGTAAACCCCTCCTATGAACACCTTCTCACAGTATTTGCATTTGACTTTTCTTGAATACCCATCAACAGAAAAACAATGTTTCCATGCTACATCAATCCTCATTCCAGCAACATTTTTTGCTATTTTACGTGGAGGTCCAGTTGCTCCACTCCCTCCTCCAACATCTTTATCTGAACCTGATCCACTTGCCATTCCTTTAGTCCTGATCCCAGGCAGGTACAGAGTACAGTTGTCAATCAATAACTCAATATTTATATCCTAACCAACATAAAACACAACTACATCAAGCCTCTGTATTGTCCACAAACAGAGTTGCCTCAATTGCTTTACAATCACATCAAAATTTGCATTTCTGATTATTAATTAGTTAATTACACAAGTGATAAGTGATAACAATTATGTTGTAATTGCAGCAAGTCAGCAACTGCAAGAAGCCAAGAACTATATATGGTTGTTTGCTTGTTTTAGCCATGATCAAGAGAACAAAGGGAATCATTCTTGATTCCAAATTCTAATCAACAGAGACAAAAAAAATTTCACCTTTTACACTTATAAATTATAATAAACTATTTCACAGAAGTGATAGAACAAAGGGCTTAAGGCTCTGGCTTGAAAAAAAAAAAAAAGCACGACCAGGGAAGGGAGCCGGGAAGGAAACGGAAACGGAGAAGAGAAAGGGAGAAGGGAGAACCGGAGAAAGGAGAAGGGAGAGCACGACCAGAAGCGGAAAGGGAGAAGGGAGAACAGAATGTACCTGGTCGGCTGGTCGCGCAGTAGGGGGAGGTGACGGCATCACCGGCGGCGGCGTCACGCAGCAAGGTGAACGGAGCTGAGGTTGTCGGTCAGAACGGAGCTAAGGATCGCAGGTTGCAGGTCGCACATCGCAGGTCGAGGGTGCATTTTCCCTTTCGAACTCGAGCCTTAACTTTTTATTCCAGCCGCGAAGAGGATCGGTGAGGATCGGAGATCCCACGATTTTACGATTAAAATCGCGATCCTACACTGATCTTACTCGTCGCCGATCCCACAGCCGATTCGGATCGCATTCCGCGGAAAAAATCGTAGGATCGTACGATGTTACGATCCAGAGTGCGATTTTAACAACAATGTATAACAATACTTTTCTTTCTTGATTTTACTCTATTACTTGAAAATAGAAATATGTAGAATATGAATTGTGTATTACAGTAATACAAGAGGTCTCTATTTAAAGATAAAGATAACTAAAGATAATAACTATCAACTAAAGATAACAACTAAAGATAATAGTTAAAGATAAAATCTAAAATATATCTATCTAAAATATATCTATTTACAACACTTCCCCTCAAGCTGACGAATAGATATTAATCATTCACAGCTTGTCAGTAAGCTCTTGAAATCTTTCAGAGGAAAGTCCCTTGGTCAGAATATCTGCTTTTTGAAGTCCAGAAGGAATATATGGAGTCGTGATCAAAACGCTATCTAGCTTCTCTTTGATGAAGTGTCGATCGATCTCAATGTGCTTGGTCCGGTCATGTTGAACAGGATTATGAGCTATACAAATGGCAGATTTATTATCACAAAATAACTTCATAGATCCTTCATATCTTATTTTAAGATCATCAAGTATAATCTTCAATCAAAGTAATTCACAAACACCCTGAGCCATAGCTCGAAATTCAGCCTCTGCACTTGATCTGGCAACTACATCTTGCTTTTTACTTCTCCATGTCACTAGATTACCACAAAGAAACATACAATAACCAGTGGTAGATCGACGATCAGTTACAGAGCCAGCATAATCTGCATCAGTATAGACTTCGAGGGAGAGATTACCATCACGTCTGAATAACAGTCCTTTACCAGGAGTGGCTTTAAGATACTGAAGAATTCTCCCAACTGCCTGCATGTGTTTCTCTTTCGGATTATGCATGAATTGGCTCACAATACTAACAGCATAGGCTAAGTCCGGTCTAGTATGAGCCAAATAAATCAGCCTCCCAACTAACCTTTGATATTGTCCTTTATCAACTGGAGAACTCTCCTCCTTATAACCTAACTTGTGATTCTGCTCGATGGGAGTACTGGAGGGTTTACACCCAAGTTTCCTTGCTTCTTTGAGAAGATCAAGAACATATTTCCTCTGGCTAACAAAAATTCCTTCCTTTGAATGAGTTACCTTAATCCCTAGGAAATATTTCAGTCTTCCAAGATCTTTTATTTCAAATTCAAAGGCCAGTCGTGCTTGTAGAAGATTTTTTTCAGCAATATCATCAACTGAAATAATAATATCATCAACATACACAAGGAGTACAGTTAACTTCCCATCTTGGGAATGTTTGAAGAACAGTGTATAATCTCCTTGACTCTATCTGTATCCTAAGGCTATCATAACCTTAGTAAATCTTCCAAACCAGGCACGAGGAGACTGTTTCAATCCATACAAAGCCTTTTTTAACTTGCAAACTTTATTCCTTCCATCCATCGAGCCAAAACCAGGTGGAATTTCCATATAGACTTCTTCTTCTAACTCACCATTAAGAAAAGCATTCTTCACATCAAACTGATTGATATCCCAGTTGTAATGGGCAGCAAGAGATAAGATGGCTCTCACAGTATTCATTTTTGCAACAGGAGCAAAAGTCTCATCATAGTCAATACCATAGGGTTGAGTGTAGCCTTTGGCAACTAACCGAGCCTTATATCTTTCAAGAGTACCATCAAAATTGTATTTCAAAGTATAAATCCATCTACATCCTACTGCTTTCTTTCCATTTGGTCTATCAACAACTGCCCATGTGTTATTTTTCTCCAAGGCATTCATCTCTTCTTGCATGGCTTGAGTCCTCTTCTCATCTTTTAATGCTTCATCTACTGATTTTGGAATTGAGATTGAATCTAGTGCTGAAATAAAGCCTTTGTGCTGCATAGAAAGTTTAGCTGAAGAGACAAACTGCGAGATAGGATATTTAGTACAAGCTGGACAAGAAGAACAAGAATTTTTGGTACAGGACCTCTTCCCTTTTCTTAGGGCAATGGGCAAGTTA
>PYAF01000284.1:2163648-2179509 GCA_007407185.1 Glycine tomentella
CTGAACGACAATATAAACTATTCAATCACAAATTATTAGTAATAAATTTGTCAATTTACACTATAAATGTTAGTCACGTCAATGGTAATTTCTTATTAAAAGAGTGTGTTTTTAGTGCTTTTCTTGAGTTTAACCATAATTTATTATTACTTATTAGTGTAAAAAAATTATATTATCCTTTAATAAAAAAGTTACCAATATATGACTTTTAATTTAAGCTTATAATTTAATTGTAAAAATTACTAAGCATAGCATACATGTAATTTTTTATTAGACAATAACATAGAACTGATTTACAACTGTTACTATCTGTCTATTTTCTCGAATAGATATTCAAACGCACAACTTGTTATGTTGGTAAGAAGACCTCTAATGGACTTGGTCTTTTCTTAAATGATGGTTTATTTGTCTTGCTCTGATTCATAACGCACTACTTGCGAGAAGCTGGTAAGGATTTGCCTCAAATGGACTTACTCTTTTCTTAAATTATGGTTTCGATCTAATTCATGTATACAAATATTTGTTCAAGTTCTTCTTTTAGTACCTAAAAAAAGTATTCAAACATAACTACAATCATGGATTGAACTCTTTTTAAATAAATTACGGGTTATTATAATTTTCTTATTAAAAGTTATATTAACATTACCAGTGCTTCTAAGAAAGTGATGAATCTATATTTTTATCTATAAAATAGTATACAACAAATTATGCTTAAGAGGCGTCTAATGATATTTATTTAGGGGGGGAGGGGGTAACTGAGTGTTTATATAGGCTTTTAAGTCCTTTGCTTTTGTCAAATTTTCTAACTTTGAAATATTTATTACTAATAAGTGTTAGAAATTTTGTTACTTTCATACAATATCTTTGCAACAAGCTAAAAAATATATCTCCCAAACATCTTAAAGTATCATTATTTTATCTTTATCTATCTATTAATTTAATCTTTTTAATCGCGTATTTGTTTAGATAGATATAAACACATAACATAAATAAAGACAAGCATTATGGCATTTCTAAATTAAATTTCAATAGTTTTTTTTTTAAATATCAATGATTAAAAATAATTTTAGATAATAATTTAAATTATTTATCAAAAACCTAAAATATAATTATATATTCAAAAGTTTTTTATTTATTTTTAATTAAATTATCATATAATTTATATATTTAAAATATTTATTTATTATTAATTATAATTACATGAGAATAAATATTTATATTGTGCAATGAATATTTAAAACAGTAATATATTGAAAAATCAAGTTCAGGGTTTTCATAATTTTTTAATGAATTAAATTCAAAATTTAAATTTAACTCGTATGAATAACTAAGATAAATTTATATTATTATTTTTCAAATCATTATGACTTATTACTTGGTTCTACTTCTTTACAGTCCTTGTGGATAAGCTTGATGTTCTCACTATATGATATTAAGTTTCTACCCACAGGCTGTCCTAACTCCTAATTTACAGAAACAAAATATAATAAGAGTTTTTATTTAAAAATATTTAATTAATTATATACTAATACATCCTAAATAAATAACAGGGACTACTGCAATAACGTGTGTAGACGAAGAATGGATATTGTTGGATGGCTGCTAAATTAGAATCGCCTATGGCGTTGAACGCTTATTTAATATGGATTTTATAATAAGCGAGGGAAAAATATTATTTATAATAATATAAAGCTTTTTTCTTATAGATTACATATACCATCTACAATAATTTAATACACATATTGTAATTATAGAGAAATACATATTCATATACATGCAGGTTCAAAATCTAATTTCCGTCAAACAAAGTAGCTAGGAAGTTAAAATTCATAAGAAATGACAAAGTACAAGTTTTTAGTTTACAAAACGTTCCATTTATATTCTTTTCTATAAAAAAAAACTCTTAATTCATTTTCTTCAAAATTAGTTAATTTAAATGTATCCTCTAAGTGAGATAATTTCAGTCAAGAGGATATGTTTAAATAGAATGTATGAATTATTATAAAGTCTCTAATATTATCTTGGATTCTATAAAAAAAATGAGACAATTTCATTCATTTGTTTCCACTTTTTAATTTTAATTTATTTGGTTGTTTACTTGCAACTATTCATTAATTACAGTTATAAAACAGCCCAATAAAAAAAAATAAAAAAAAAAGTAGGTGGTTTGGGCTGTGGAAATTTTTTTGTTTTTGCATTCATCACGGGACTTATACAAAATTTAATATTTTTAAACTCAAGCGAACCCACAAGCATTGTAAAATGAGGAAGCACCCTAGTACTATCAGAATTCAGACAGGACATAAAAGATATAGAGCTCTATTATCAAATGTCTTAAACGATATAACCCTAAAAATTAATATATAATTTTTAATTAAAAATAACGATTGAGTATATATATTAATGATATTAAATATTACTATAAAAAATATTTTAATACTTTAATTAATATTCTTAAAACACTTGCATAACATTCTCCAAAGATAAAAATTATACGTTTTCTTTCATTGGTTAAAAGCCGAAGTACATCTTTATTGAATGTAAAGTCAGTTTAAATTGGGAAAAAAAATTGTTTTCAAATACACTCAAAATCACTTTTTAAATGATGTTAATATATTTCTTAACATATTTTTTAAAATTTTATTACTGTTGATTAAAATTTATTATAAACCATAAATTTTTGTAGATCTTAACTATTAGTTAACGAGTCTCGCATAGAATTTTATAGTTTTAATAAACTTCAAAAAAAAAAAAAAAACTTGTTGAAAGAAGTACTTTAGAATTGTATGTTTTGTTTTGATTAGCTAAATATAATCCATTAGGTTATAAATTTTTAGTTTTTTGGTTAACTTATAAGTGTCAGCTATCCTATCAGTTTAGGTTAATTTTATCAAACATATCAGTATGGTCAACGACTTAAAACAAGTGTCAAATATTTATATTTATATTTATATATATATATATATATATATATATATATATAATTAACGTTATCATTTCTCTAAAAAAATTCACGTTATCATTAACCTGAGAACTACAAGTTGTCATTTATTTTGAACCGATGAACTGCCATGAAAATTTTAAGTTTGAAAATATAATTCGTCTTACAATTTAATGGGTCTGATTAACCCGATTAAATCTTTTTTTTTACTACCGATTAAATCCCTTTTATTGGTATAGTTTATATTAAATTTTAAAAGCATGAGTGTTTGTTCAAAGACCAATAATAAATCAACCCACCAGAAGGAATAGTTTTATAGTTTATAATAGTCTTATTCAACTTTAATATAATTGTATCCAATAAAAAATATTTGTGGCCTCTAAAAACAGATAAACGAAAAATATTTTTGGCCAACTTTTAATCCTCTCTTAAATTCTGTATCCTAAACAGCAATCAAACCTAACACTCACCATCTTTTGACAAGATATTTTAATTGATTTAATAATTATACATTGTCAAAGTAAAAACTTTTACATCAAACAACATCAAAAAATAGATTAATTTATATGACTTTTAAGATGGTTATTATAAAATTCAACAAATCTATGATAATATGATTTATAATTGAATGATAATATCAAATTTTTAGTTATTCATTGTGTATTTTATGTAATAGATTAGTTTACATTGTCAATCCATAGTGTATTTTCTCTATTTTAATTTATTCATAGTTTATTGATACAATAGGAAACTTATAGTTGTTGAAATTTCAAAGTTTTAACATTTTAATTTATTCATAGTTTATTGATACAGTAGGAAAATTATAGTTGTTCAAACTTCAAAATGACAGGGAGTGGTGTTAGCGAATGTCTTAACTATTTTCTCTATTTTATATGAATTTTTCCACGTCATTTTTAATTTATTCATAGTTTTAACATTTCCTTCTCGAATTAGCATGTTTGGAGTAAATAAGTATCTAACAATTAGCGATAGTGTCAAGTTTAAAACAATGTCAAAATGACCAAAATGCAAAGTCATACTACAACTCAATAACTACTACCTACGCTAAATGTACAAATACTTTCAACAAAATTGGAATGATAAATGAACTTTCGTTTTGAATTTGAGAGCTATGGCATAATTCAAGTTCAAGACTACATAAGTAACTTGTACGCCAAATCCACCAAAAAAACTACTGTGAACCTTGTACGCCAAAAACATTGTCTAATAAGGTCTAAATTTCCTGGCAGCTCTCATCTGCTGCAGACGTTTTTTATCCTCCTCAAATTTGCTCTGCAGTGTCATTAATTCTGCAAGAAAAACAAAAATGGTTTATCTCAGTTTGACAGCTAACAATAACAAAAAATCTAATCAAAATCGATATAGAAAGTTACTAAGTTTTAATTCAGAAAAACTAGAGTTAAGAAACAAAATGAAGAATAAAGCATGATACTTTTACATAAAATCGTACAATTCCTTACGCAATTCCAACCAACAGAAACATGACATCCCTTTCATTGACATCCAGAAACATTATTTTATGGCATTCATTTGTGCATAAAATCTTAACTGAGCAAAAACGCAGAAACATGACATTCGTGTAAAGATTTCTACAAAAATTCATATATTTCCTTAAGTGGTATTCCCACCCACAGAAACATGACATTTGTTCATGAACATCCAGAAACAGGTAGTGTTTTCATGTATAAAATTTTAGTTTACTTACAAAATGAGTTGTGAATCTTAAGCACAACAGACGGAAGAGTCAAAAAATAGCTGCTCATGGGAATAGACATGGAAAAACATCTTAGTTTCCTTTTTTAAGGATTAAGGAATTCATTAGAAACAAAAAAAAAAAAAAAAGCAAATGACATTAGCTCATAAAAGAAAATCCAAACTTTGATAGAAAGCTCTTAAAATAACATCTTTATGCTTTTCTTTCAATATATACTAACATTATGGATCCATATTTAATTATTGACATTTGTTTTGACACAAAAAACTTTTAGGTCAATTTCATAAAATAAATTATACCATTTCTCTGTGCTTCTCTTCTTTGAAAGCGGTAGAAATCTAGACCAACTTCTTTATGTTTCTTTTTGGTCATTTTATTCTCTACAGCAGCTTGAGCAACAGAGCCCACTGCAATTCCACTCTCAGAGTCAGTAGTTTTCTTTCTACCCTTATGGTGTACAACAACTGTCCAACCCCCTTCTGCAGCAAGGGCTTCTTTTTCTTTTCTTTCCTGCATTCATAAAAAATCATTATATGTAAAACCAAAATAAAAAACATAAAATACGTGGGGATCATTCATAAGTTACGAAATAAAAGGCTAAACATTTAAAGATCACAAAAAGAGGCTATTTTGGTATAATGGGACACAATAGTCACAGACAACTCTTTTCAGTCAGACACAGCAAAGGGAATTCAAATCCAACAGATTCTATTTTTTCCTCAATAGATGCTACCCTTGCTTTCTATCTAAATTCTAAAGTATTCATTATAGATTCTATTTAGTCTTTTATGCCCACTTATTCACTACAACTACAACCTGTTTGCCACACTAACTGGGCTTCTCTTGTTGGCTCTCTACCACTCAACATATAATACCATACAATATCACAGATTTTGTGATTGGGCCATAAAATTTTCATTAAGCTTGAGAAGCACTTTTGAATCACAAATAACAACTAAAGAGTCTAAGACACTTCATCATTTCATTCACCCAACTTGAAGTCTATATTGCTTCAATATCTTGTATAATAGATCCAAGATACTTTGAGACTAGTGGAATGGTGTGATCTCCAATTTTCACCTCTACATTGGCACTAGTGTTTGTCTTCCTGAACTTCCATTTTACATGCTTCACTTTGCTCATACATAATCAGAAGTAATGTGCTTCCAAAGCTTTTTTACACTACTCGTTACCATAATCAATCTCCACTTGCACACTAAAACTATACCATTTGTAAAAAGCATACATTGTGGCACTAGCTTTGGGATATGTTTAATAAGCATATCCAAAAACAAGGTAAAAGGATAAGGACTCAAAGTAGACCCTTGATGTAAACCTAGTTAGAATCAAATCCTCAATTACCCACCATGTATTCTGATACTAGCTGTAACCCCCAGCATAAATAAGTTTGATAAGCAATAAAAACTCTTTTCTCCCCTAGAGCCTTTGGCTAAACTTCTCTTTAGCATTATAGGCCTTTTCCAAGTCAATCAAAATCACAGATAAACGTTCACTAACACTTCAATTTAGCAAACAAACTGCATAAAGCAGCCAAATTTCGAAGTAATGGTTTAATTAAACATGAGCATCCAATCATTCTATTTTGATCTTGTGCAAGTATGTCAACACATTTACCTCTTCCAGGTTCGCCTCTTGAGCAGTTATAAAGTCATCGATTTGATTTTGCAATAGGTCCAATCCTGGTCTGCTTTGATGGTATTCCATAATCCATTCTGTAGTTTGAGTAGTCCCCAGTCAGACACTATCTCATATATGATCATTAATAGACAGTAGACAATAGGTTACAAATATGGACAAAGTACAAAGATGCATCACAATCCATTCTGTCAACAGATTGAAAGAATAAATTTAAAAAATCTGTCTAAATATTCACACTTAGAAGGTAGGGGTGGATGGTAATTGGCAAATGATGAAAGAGATCTATAGATGAAAGTTAACATAAAAATCATACATTTAAATAGACTCACAATACAGTAACTCTACATTTAAATAAAACTTTTAAATGGATAATGTTTGGAGTTTTAAAAGCAAACAAAAAAGCAATGCACTACAGCTAAACAAACAATTCATACTTTTCATTCCTTTTGAGCAGTCATCATCAACAGAGGAAATAATATAAACTTCCTCCTGATTGCACCCTTCTCCCTCCTTTTCCGGTGAATGTTGAACCTCCTTTCTTTTCTTCTTGTCTTTCTTAGACCTACCTACAAAAACAGGCCAAATTTCATGAAATAAACGAATGTATAGTTTCCAAATGCAAGAGTTAAATCCACTAGAAAATGTATTTTATTACATGGTTTGATAGCTGGTCCAGTATCAGAATCTCTGTGCCCATCTAACCCTTGGATCTCCTCAGCTTTAGAATGAGGATTGTCCACTACTCCATCTGATACCATTGGTTTAAAAAACAAAGATGTTGAGAATGAACATTAGTTTACTTAATTTTATAAAAGGTGTATACTAGATGCCAGAACAGGGAGAAAGAATAACAGCAAAAATAAAATTAATACAATATAGCATTAGAAAAGTAATGAACAGTTCTACAAGCCAAAAGCCAATAATCATCAACTCACCACTTTGCTCTTCCAAATCAACCTCTTCGCCTTTCGGTCTTCTTTTCCTAACTAGATTCTTGTCCTTGCTCTTTCTCTTTTTGTTGATGGAAGCTTTCTCCTTTTTTGCCTCTCTAACCTGCATTCCATTGGCAGTATCCACTGAAACAAAACAACCACTTCATTTCAGGGACAGCTCAACAAAGTGCGATGAATATGAAAGCATAAAATTAACATAGTTTACCTTCACCGATCTGCGAGGCAACAATTGTCTCAACATCAGGGTTTTGTTCCCTGTTCCTCTTATTCTTCTTCTTCTCTCCACTATGTGAATCTCTTTTCCCCTTCTTCATTACTTTCATTAACGAAAACTCAACCTGTGAAAAAAATAAAACATCAACAATATTATCGTTACTCCGGAAATTAAGAATCAACCATATAACATGTAGTAGTGGTTATTGATTGATAAAAGGGGCAAATAATTGGAGCACCTTTTAGATGTAAAGGAAGTTAGATTTGAGAAATAGTGAGAGATAAGTTGCAAGCGACGAGGGAGGGAAGAATAACTATTGCCTCTGTTAACTAAGGTATTGAGTATTGTGTGGTAGCGCTGGCTAGGGCAATTGGGACATGGACATGGGCGCCACATCACAAGAAATTCATCCACTTAGAAGTTAAAACCCTTTTCTGCTTTTCTTTCTTTCTTTTTTTTTAAGTGGCTTCGGTTAAAACTTAGAACGAGAGAAAATACACAAAATATCAACAGGATAAAATATTTGTTATATGATTAAATTTTTTTAGAAGTAATTTTTTTATTAATTAAATTTTAAATGAATTTGGTCTCAGGTTCACCAAGCTCATGATTAGAGCTAGGTGAATGCGTTTGAGCCCACGGACCACATGTGAAACCCACAATATATATATATATATATATATATATATATATATCTCATTTTTTGTATCCATTTTAAAAAAAGTACATTTAGTCTTTCCTACATAACCCATGTGTGAAATCGGTTTTACTCGTGATCCCATAGGAGTATTTTAATCTTTATTAGAAAAAAAATAGAGTGTGGTTTAGCAAACATAGGGATGTCTTAGCAAAATTAAAAACCCTAAATCTATTTACACACACCTAAATCCCTAATTCTCCTCTTCTCTCCTCTCCTCACAGAGTCACGCAAATGACAGATCGCACTTCGCAGTCACAACCTCGCGCTCCACCACATCGTGTCATCCAACCTCCACAATTCATCCACACCTCACAATCTCGCGTTTGCAATCTCTTTCTCTCTCGTCCTCGCAGTCACAATCACGCAGACCACACTCCACCGTCACTCCTCTCCTCTCCTCGCACTCCACCATGTCAACACTGCCACAACCTCCACGACTCCTTCACACCTCGCACTCACAATCTCTCTCTCTCTCGCACTCGTAATCTCACAAAGTCGAGTGAAAATTTTGAAATTTTAAATTTTTTTTGTGTGTGAATAAGGGCTAGCCCGCAAAACCCGTGTTTCAGGTAGGGCGGGTGCGGGTTCAAAAAACAAATCCATTTACAATGCGGGCTTCGCAGGTTGGGAGTTTGGCGGGTGCAGGCTTCCCGCATGTCCAGCTCTAGTCATGATAAGCCTCAAGACTCAAAGAGCACTTACAAATTATGCACCGATAAGGGGCTTACATTGGCAATGAAAATCGAACCCACCAACGAGGTCATGGCAAGCTTGCAGATTATCCACCAACAAGGTGCTCACACTGGCTACGGGAATCAAATCCACCAACAAAATGTTCACATTGGTAGCGGGAATCAAATTACATCTTTGTGTGATATGAGTTTATTCTTTATCAATGGAATCAATCTTTGTTGACTAATAAAAAATATTTTAATTTTATAACTATTTTAGATTTATGATAAATAATTTATATTATGATATAAGATTATTTTTAATTATTGATAATTTTTAAAATGTTAAAATGTAATTTAAAATATAAATATGAAAAGAAATATTGAAAGATATATGAAAAGGTAAAATCACTATTTTTACTAGTGGTTTTAGCCCCCGTGTCATTTTTTTAAGTAAGCCAATTGAAGATATGGTTTGCCACGTTAAAATGCAATTACTAATTATGTTTTTAATCTACTAATAAATTGTTAATTGATTAACAACTTGTAGGTTGTAGGTTACACACAAGCCAAAACACGTCAAATCAGACTACAAAGATGCAATTATGGATTGTAACTTTAGGGTGTGTTTGGTTGTGAAGAAGGAAAAGAAGAGAAGAGACTATGTGAAAAGAGAAAAAAATGTAAGAAATAAAGTAAAAACAAAGGTGGTTTTCCTTCTCCAATTGACGATCATGTGATAATATTTTGAATTATAAGCCCCTTCCTTGATCCACTTTATCCTTGATTTTTTCCTCAAAAGTGATTCATTATAAATAGCCACCCTCCGAGCCTCCTCTTGTAGACTTCTCCACTTCAAAATATCATTTTCACTCAAAGATATTATTTCACCCTTCTTCTCCAATTCATTCATCTCTTTCTCCGCCTTCAAGTATCTCTTTTGTACATCTCCAAAATGTAGAGAATTCCAATGACTTTAATATTACTTTCACCACCTTTTATTTCTCTTTTAAAATAAAATCGCTCCACCCTTGGACCATCATGCTTAACCATGCCTCATCCACATTTGATAGGAATTTTTTTTTTTTTTATCAAGAAGCCAACAATCAAAGGCCCTAAAGGGTTTAGGGGCCCAATCCACGAAGGCATTTCTCAACAGTACTGAACAATGGTTGGAAAGATTTTGGTCTATAACATATTGTGTGCTTCCACTCAAAACTCCAATCAATTCCCTTGAGACTAAGACCATATCCAACCTACCCGTTGATCTCCCATTTGGTCTATACGACATGAATTTTCTCCTCACAAGCAATATGTCTTCCACCTCCATCTCAGAAATCCACTCATTAAACTCCCTTATATTACTCCCACCATACTCTCTCTCATTGGATCCTTGTCTTTTGGAAGGATTCCTAATGGAGTTGAAGTCCCCCAAAATGCATTATACTCTACAATTACTCCTTCTAGCTTCCAAAATCCCCCCCCCCCTTTAAACACATTTTCCTCTGAATATCACATGGAGAATAAAGGTTGACAAAAGTGACTTGTACATCCTCTTCCTTCCATACTCCCTCAAGAATGATAAAGCCATCACCCACTATACATTTTGCATAACAAAAAACTTTGACTTCAAATACAAATGAGCCCACCCGCATTATTGATTGATGGACAAGCAACCCATTGAACACGGCTATCTCTCCCATAAATATTGCATAGATTTCTTTCCAGCACTTTTTTTTTATTCTTCTAAACAAAGGAATTGTACAATCTCCTTACTCACTATCTTACAAATGAACTTCCATTTCAGACCACCCCAACCCCCTCTAATTGTAAGATAATGCTTTCACTAAGAACCATTTCTTCTTCCCTGGTTTAGTTTCTCCACCTCTTGCCTACCCATTTTCTCCATCTCCTGAAATTTTTCCACAAATTGTGCTTCCTTACCCCCAAATTTGACTCCCATTTTCTGTCTAATCTCCCCCAGTTTAGTAGCTCCTTCTCTATCATTTGTTCGCTTGAAGATGACATTACAATTTTTAACACCTCCATTAGACATATAATTAATTGTAGAAAAAAAATCCATTTTTGGACTACCATTCTATGTCCTTATTGTGCCTCCCTAAAACGTTTCACTAAAGTAACAACTATGTCTGAGCTAAATAGGTTGTCTATTGACTTCTACCTCCTTCTGATGATGAAGACTCTTAGTATCAACATTCACACATAGTAAAAACTTGTCTTGCACCTTTCTTCCATCGTAAACTTTTAACTCAAGCACCATAGACTTTGAGTGTGTACCTTCCTGTAAGTTCTTAGGCTTTATTAGCTGTTTCTCAAAATTTGGAATCTGTTTTGCCTAATGGTTATCCCAGCAAATGAGACCATATAACTATGAGAAGGGCCCAAACTTTTTGATTTGCTATTTCACACTTCTTGGTTAATAGCCATTTCATTTGTGTCCTTCCATCCGCTTGGACCAGTTGCATTTTGGCCCACATCCTACAACTCATTCCTATTCTTAATTTTTTGTGTAACGATCACCTTTGACTAATTCAAATTTGACTGGCCCCTTCTAGTTCCAACACTTTCTCCCATGAACGAATCCAACCCCTCGCCATATTGTCCTGTTATTTTTTCTTCTCCTTGAATTTTTTTTTTTTGCTTTCCACCAAACCTTTTTTCCATTGGAATTATGATAGACCCTCCTTTTCATGCAAGTTATCTTGATCTTCCTTATGCACCCAATCACATCACACCTATCTCACCCCATTCCTACTCTGCACACTCACCATTATCCCCGTGATAGGGATGTAATTTTGTACCATTTCTGGCAAAGCCCGTTGTGTAATGACCAATAGATTCACCTGCTTTCCCATAGACTCTATGGCGATGTTCCTACGTGGCAGCTAGTAGCCCTCCTTCTTCCTCGTCAAGGTTGTGACGCCATACCTCTGCACTACCATACCACATTCTTCATTCTCCGAAAACTAGGATTCAACATCAAAACCCCAACCACTCTCCTCCGATGTAATCTCTTCAGACGACTCTCTAAACTTGAATCTTCCAGTAGCACACTTAAGAGAACTAGGATGAAGGGATGATGTCTTACAAAGGAGTCTAGCTACATCCAGCCTCTCCAGGTCCTACGTTCCTTCATCCACATCCATCCCAAACAATCACCTCCTAGATTCTATCAAAAAGTAACATCTTTCCAATGTCTCACTCAACAATCTCTAAGCCATGCCTATGTTTCCATATCGACCTTTAACTCCATCTTTCTATTCAGTATGTTGTCTTCCATTTATTAACCCTCTCCTTGGTTTCCATCTTCTATGTAGATTGTATGTCCTTCTCTCTACTACATGTGCATATAAGGCTTGATTCAAAGCCTATCCACCATCTTCACTCCCCTCGTGTTGTATTGGTTTGAGCTTACTAATAACTTCTTCTGTCACTCCTCTATACCTCTCGAATTTTTGTTACTAACTTCATTTTCTCCCCATTGTCTTCTCCCATCCTCATGTCTTCTACACTTAGGTATATTAACCTTCATCTTGACGCTCCCTATCATAATTTTGTCCAGTTGTTGTTCAAGCCACTTCACATTACGAACTCCTTTGAAACGGACAAACTCATACCTCTCACCATCCTTGTTTCTCCTTCATCGAATAAAGATTTTGCATACATGACCCAAACGAATGAATATCAACCACAAGTCTTTTGTTGTGTGGGTTTTCGGGAATCTAGAGAAAAAAATCAATTTTAATATCTTATTTTAATAAAATGCAAAAAAATATTATATTTTATATCCCATAATTTTATATTTCCTCCTAATTTTATGTATTTGAACATCCTTACCAGTTCACATGTAAGACTAATTAAATGCACTTTCTTATTTTAATAAAATGCAAATATTTATCTTAAAACTTTATATTTTGTACCTCTTATTTTTGTGTTTGAATCCAACTATCTCATATGATAATGATAATTATCAATTTTTATTTTTTAAATAAATTGCTCCCATTGATAAGGATCCTAAATCCGCTAATGGATATAATAACTTAGATGTAAAATAATGTTGCTGGTGCGTGCATCACTTTTATTTTGTTTTTATTATTACGTTACATTTTGCATTATAAAACAAGAAATAAAATGCTCGATACACTTTTTCTTTCCTTTTTTCCAAATATATAAATATATTAAAAAGTTAGAAAAGTATGTGGGTCAATCGTTTTGTTTGTATTTATCCATCTTTCATGTAGGAGGCAGCTGAGCATTCCCTTCCAAGAAGACAAATGGAGAAAAGCATTTTATTGTCCGATTTCTAAAAAGCTTTCAGCCTTTTAGATGGAATTTAAAATTCTGATTCTCCCCCTTTAGATAATAAATCCTAATTAATTCCAAAAATCTCACAAAAAGGCATTTTCGTGGCACCAGGAGTACTCGTGTTATTTGCCTATATGTTTTTGAAGTCACATAACGTTGTCGGCGCGTCTTACCCATTTATATGTGCCAACACTTATCGCCTTGTCATCCATAGTTTCTTTACAAGCTGGTGTGTTTGGACTATACTTGTAGTAGCGCATGTTTGAGCTTATGACAATGTCAAAAGAGAAAGCAAATCGGCATAAAAGCACTTTAATTTCACTACGTGACATCACAAAATGAATGCAATAAGGCCAAGTATCTTGCATGAATGTACATTAATTGTCCATTTCTTGTGTAGTTGACTTTGTGCTAATGTGGTTTCCACTGACATTTTATCATTATTATTTAAGAATTAAGATTACATATAGGAAGCTTATTTAAAAATAAAATAGTCCCTCTTGGGACAATTTTTGGTCGTTTAACAAATTAGATAACTATTGATTTTGCATTTCTTTTTTCTTGTGTCGTCGTATAGTGTATGTAGTGATCTCTTTGAGAAATGATTCATAGTTCATACGTGGCTACGATATGTTAGAGGTGATGATACACAAGTGTTCAATTAACCTTTTAATTAATTTCTACGTAAAAGAGATATATCCAAGTGCATGTAATTATTAGAGGTACTAAAACGGATCAGTTCGATCTATACAATTTAATCCATCATCATAGATTAAACGTTAAACAGGTCGAGTGAATGTAATTCACTTTTAAGTGAGTCATAAAAATACCAATTCGATCTACTCACCCGTATTAGGTGGATTGACTCATCAAATTTATAAAATTAAAAATAAATTCAAATTCAAATTCAAAATTAAAATTAAAATATTTTTCTTTTTTCTTTTTTAAGAAAATGATATTTTTTTCATCAAAGACATTTATTAATTCAAATACAAATACAAATAATAGACAAATATATCAAATAACCATTCAAGCATCTAATATTATCATTCAACTAATTATTCAAATATCTCAAATACATAAATATCATTTAAAAGTCTTAAAATATCAAAATCTTAAAATAAAATCTAATTGTTCAAATATTAGTCATTGTTCAATAACATTAAAAATTAAAAAAAATATTATTTTTTAGTTTAAGTGGATTAATCCGACTTAAATTCACCTTGTTAACAGATTAGGTGAATTGGGTTATCATTTGATTAACATCACAAAAAATTTCAATGTGTTGAGCCAAATTGGCTCACTGGGTTCAAGCTAGTCTTAACGCCTCTAGCGACGATATGCCCGCAACGCGTGCAACCTACAAATTAAGATCGGTAATTATTTGAATTTTCATTTTGTGTCAACTTGTTTGTCGTCTTCATGATTGCATATTTGCATTTATCCAAAATCATCCCACCACTACAAATTAAGTGTCCAATCTTGAAAATATCATGGGATCCTCTAAATTTTATAAAATAAAAAACTGTAAAAGATCTCATCCATACAAAATGTTTGATTATATAATTTAATTAGAAAATTTGTAAGAATAAATTTAATTACAGAGATGGGGAAAACTGCATTATATTAAGTTTTATTTTTTATTTATTTTATCAGCCAAATAGAAAATACCATTTATGTGGGTACAAGGGTTACCCAAACCCTATTACACAGTTAAATATATGCTGCATATATAAAAGCACAGCTAACTGCAAGTAATCCCCAATATAGTTAGTTTTTGAACTCTAGAGAACCCTCATGCGGATTATCAATATTGATATTTTTTTTTTTCCCTTTTGAGAAGTATATTGAACGATATATTTTAACACATTGTGATTGATTATGTTATGATTAATCAACACTAGGAAAACAGACAATTCGTAACTAAGTATTTTTTTTCATTTTTCTAAAATAAAAAATAATAAAAGTTAGTGGATGATTTATGAAAATATTTATAAAAATAAAATACTAACTTATGAATATAATTATAAAGATAAAATGAGTATAAAACGTGTACATCAAAATATTTTATTTCCTTTATATATAATTATAAATTATAGATAAAATAATAACTTATGAATATATAGTTATATGAATAAATTTGGTATAAAAATTTGTACATTAAAACAATATGTTTCTTTTATATATATATATAGTTATAGACATATAATTAATATATTATATCATATAGTAATTATATGAAAACTTAATTGCGCCGTCATTCTACACACACAAAAATAATTGTTTTGATCAGTAGGTGAGCTAAAAGATTACATATAAATGAAGTGACCTTTTGAAAAGAAACACGTGCTTTGATCAACAAATTTGTCTTGATTTTCATAATCGGAGAACAAAAAAGAGGAAATATATATATGTCAGATCACACCATACTGATATTGAACAATTTAGTAAACAAAGATAGCTAAAAGCATCTTTAAGAAAATAGTTAGAAAACATGTTTTAATTCATCAATTTGTATTATTTATATTTTTTATGAAATTCTAAAAACAATTTTTAGTTTTTCAAAATAATAAATTGATTTTTTTTAAATTATAGTTAGATAATCCTTTTTTAAGTATAAATAAACAGGCCTAAATAATTTAATTAAAAAATTAAATCCGAA
>PYAF01000284.1:2179609-2203523 GCA_007407185.1 Glycine tomentella
AATATTATCATAAATTTAAATTTTATTTCAAAAGTATGTTTAAATATTTTAAATGATGATTTCATTTAATGTTAATACTCATAGTCTAATGAATGTGTAAATAGAGTTATCAATAAATTAAATAAATTAAGGGTATAAAAGACATTTGATTATGAATAAGTTTGAAAATCAATCATTATTGCTTATAATTATGACTAAGGAAAACTATCATTTGTTGTTTATATAGGATCGAAGATAATATATTTTAAGAGTTTCATGATTAAATATTTATATATAAATTATCAAGATCAAGGAAAGTAGTGGTCAATTTTAATACTATCATATTTTAAATTTTATTCCAAAAGTGTCCTTAAGTTTAAATGTTATGAGTGATGATCACATTTCATGTTAATACTCATAGTTCAACGAGTGAGTGTCTAGTAAATAGAGTTAGTAATAAATTAAAGATATAAAAGATATTTAACTTTGAATAAGTTTGAAAACAGATCATTGTTGCTTATAATTAGGACCAAAGAAAAATATCATTGGTTGCTTATCTTATACATAGGACCAGAGGTAATATATTTTAAGAGTTTCATGATTAAATATTTATATATAAATTATAATGTTAATGGTATAATAATGATCAGAAATATGGGTGAAAAAAGACCATATCAGATCAAACTTTATGTAAATAGGTTTAGCCTATTATAAAAATATTAAGACTTGACCTGACCTATTAACTTAATAAAGACTTTGTTTTAGGTCTTATTTTTTATTTAAATCTGACTTGACCTATTAGTTTATTTAAATATATTTTATCTCAAATATTTATTTTATTTGTCATATAAGATTATTAATTTATCAAGATATTAAATATAAAAGTGTAATACATATATTAATTTTTTATTATATGAATAAACAGGCTAGCCTAGATTTAATAGACTTTTTTTATAAGCCAAACCAAACTATATCAGATTTTAAACAGATAAACAAATCAGATCATAAGTTTTTATTGGTAATCCGACCTATTCTCATCTTGTTATGGTTCATGCGTGCAACTAATTTTCAAGAAAAAAAAAAAAAAAACAACAACAACACAACAGCAAGCATGCAGTAACTAAACTAGAAAACAGATTTTAATCAAACATAAATAAGAGGTAGAAGATGAACACAAATAATTACGTGATTTAGTCACAAAGGACCTACATCCACGGGAAGGAAGTAAAACTTATCTACTATAAAACAAGAGTTACAAAAATCTATGTATACAAAATAGAACCTTGCTTGATTCTTTCACTGTTTAGGTAACAGCTCTTTAGATCACCAAAATTCACTTAATTTCTCTCACACTTCAATTTTCCTCTTATCTAAATATGTCTTACACACTTTGCTACTTATCTATATACAGCACTAAAGATGACTGATTATCA
This sequence comes from Glycine tomentella, assembly GCA_007407185.1. Taxonomy (NCBI): domain Eukaryota; kingdom Viridiplantae; phylum Streptophyta; class Magnoliopsida; order Fabales; family Fabaceae; genus Glycine; species Glycine tomentella. Next base: position 2,181,022 of record PYAF01000284.1, read on the forward strand.
AAGATAAGAAATCAAAATAGGAAATTGAAAAATAACTACTAGTTATTGACCATCAACTAACTTTTCAAAAACATGTTTATATCTAATCTTGTAAGGTAACAAATTGATACAAGGAACACGTCTTTACACATCTCTTGTAAGAAATTTAAACAAATATTTGACTTTCGAGCAAGCTGAAAAGTACAATCCCTAGCCAAAAGAAATTTGCACGAGCATAGAATACCAGCCATGTTCCATGATGAGTTTCATGTCATATTCATATAAAATATGTACGAGGCTAAATAGTGGCCACTGTTGGTGGTTTTCTGATTGTGGATCCATATTTGTGTGTGACGCAGCATAAAAAAAAGGGGTGAAAAAATTATATAGCATGAAGATTACTCACGGGTTGACCTTTCAAAACACCAAAAACAAATGCATGTGTCAGCGTCACAAATCACAATTCATGTGAACTGAAAATTTGCTGGCAGATCGAATTCTTCTGCACAAGCATTTTGCTTAATTTGGAAATATATTCTTAATTAAAAGGTGAAGGTTTAGAAGAATCACGTACAATTGTTTTTATGACTCTGACAAATTAATTAATAGCACATACGAAGTAAACTGATTTATATTTTTAATCTAAAAGTAAGTTTATGATGTAAGATCTAATAGTATAATTTTTTTTAACACAAAAAACTACTAAAATTAATTTTAAACTCAAAATTAATTTGTTAACACGAGACTAAATAAATAGATATTTATCTAAAATAAAATATAAATTAATTTAGTTAAAAATAGAACTCTAGCTAGAGTCCTATTTGCTTGATTGCTTGATCTAAAATATTGTCTATATATTTCAAACTAATTAGAGTTCTATTTATCTCAAAATTAATTTATTAACACGAGACTAAATATATAGACTAAATTTATAATTTAATTATAAATTATTAAAATAAAAATAAAAAATATGTAAGCTATTTAAAATAAAATAAAATATAAAATATTTATATATTAATTTTTTATTTATAAATTTTTATAATTAAATTTTTTAACAACTCTTGGTTAGTGATATATATATATATAATAGTATTTATAAAATTAACTAAAAAGTAAATATCTTAATGATTTATTATATTATCTTTGAATAAAAGGTTACGAGTAAGAGATTTTTTTTTTCATAAAAGAAAGTAATACATATATGAAGAAGAAATAGAAACACATAAAAAAGTCTATAAATTTTTTTTAAAAAAACCATAAAGGATGAAAAACAATGAAAATTGACTTTTTATCATATACTGAAAAAAAAACATGGAAATTCTAATAAATAATTTCTTACCTTCACCGTTAAATAGGCGCTATTGTGGCTTCAATAGGTAGAAAATAGGAGTTTAATAGGTTATTTAGTTAAATGAGGTTTTTTCCCCAAACGTAAAGAAGAAAATGTAAAATGAAGAATTATAAAGATAGAATCCTCCCCTTCCTTTGACACGGGTCGCTACAATAAAAAAGATGAGTGGAGTTTACAATATTTAATATATAAAAATGGTATTTTCTACCAAAATGTGTTCTAGGAGAATTTCTATTATGTACCTAATTGTTCTGAAGGAGGATTTCTCATCTTATTACTTGTGAGACTCAAATCATGTGCTACAAAGAGAAAAAAATTTCTCTCCTTCCCAGAGCCACAAACATCAAAAACCAAATGAAAAAAAAAAAAAAAGAGAATAAATGTAGAAAATGAGTACAGACCTCTAATGTTAAAAAAGAGAAGAAATAACAGAATTATTATTGTGATTGTTATCTTTTTAATGTGATTGTTATTTACCATAATGGAAAGGATTGTAACATTTTTCTCATTTATTTAATGCAATCCATTTTTAATCATGTGCTTGAGCATATGAAGAAGCTGAAGAGGGTTCGAGAGTATAAGAAAGATGTAAATTGACATACGTTATTGTGTGAGTATTTGCAATAGAAATGTAATAGAACTTTTTCATTTGTAAACGTTAGAATTGAATAGAATTGAATAGAATGAAATATAAATTAAATGTGTGTAAATTACTTTAGCTATTAAAGGGTAATAATATGAAGCAAATAATAAAGAGTATTAACGTGAGCTTTTAAAATCAAATCAATAGTTATAATAAAATTAAAATTTCGATGAACGTTTATGAACTCTAGGTGATCTGTAATATATTTCTAAAAATGCCAAAAGATTGCAAAATTTATTTATAATAATACCCCACTTTCTTTCTTTTGTTTATATATAGAGATATATCATTAATACAACTTTTGTAATGCTTATCAATAAAGTGCAGCACTCTTCAACAAAATATTTTAATTAATTCTTAACTTTTTTTACTAATTGAAAAATTTATCTTGTTAAATAAGTAATTTTTTAATAGTTTCTCATATTTTTGAAAACGTTATTTAAAGTAATATTTTTAAAACGTTAGTTTCAAACTTCTAATTTTTTATATTTTTTTATTTTATTTTTAATATATTTATTTAATTTCGTAGTTATCAATTTTAAATAAATTATTTTTTTTTATTTTTCAATCAGTTTATACTTTTTAACCATTTCAATTACTAATTTTATTGAAAATTTATAATTTATTTAACTAACTTCTTAACTTCCAGTCACCAACTTTTAATTTTTACTTACCAACTAACTTTCCTCTAGTTTTTCAATTTTCTATTAATTTTGTGAAGCATAGCCTCAATCATTCTAGTATTGGGCATTTATAATATAATCAATGGTTTTAATTTGTAGTTGCATAGTTTGAATTTTATTTCTGTTTTAATTTTGTATCTCATTCCAAAACTTTTATATACAATCATACTTGAAGCTTTTTTTTAAAAAAAAAAATCCACAGATTTGTCTACTAATATACTACAAATTGATGTATTCTATTTCTAAAATATAATTTATTAGTGAAATAAATTTTTTAAAATAAAATCTTCATATAATATTAATCATTAATGGCCAAAGTTCTACGAGGTGATTAACTTTTATTTGTTGAAATTGGTTTCATAATATAAAAGTCCACTCTTCGATCAAGTAAAAGCAGATGTCAGTGCTTCTTATCTATTTCCGAATCCACTGGGTGATGCAATGTCTCTAAACTCTATAGTCTTAAACACTTTTTTGGGTTTGGAAAGCTTTATTCTGACTCAAATAGTACTGCTTCATGGCCCGGATACAATCTTACCAACTAATGTTATTTTATATTCAAAGCAAAATAAAATTTTGAATTTAATTTTGCTATATTATTAAATGCAAATTTTTTATATGGATAACCTGCCAATTAGAAATGGTCACAAACATGACTTTTAAAACAATTATTACAAACGTTAATAATTTTATCAATTTGATCGTATATAATTATTCATGATTCAACAATAATATAAAAAAAAAACATTTACAAGATCAATACATTTTAATTTAACGGAATTCAAAAATTGAAGGAGGCTAGAAGCATAAAATGGTAAGATGTAGTTTTCCTAGAGTTTTCAAAGCAGGTGACTACACTAACCATAAGATCATTGGAGATAAAACAAAATCGCAAAAAATATTTTAATGATAAAATAAAATAAGTGCAAATAAAAAAAATATATAAAATGTGAGTTATTTAAGGGCTGCAACATTGGAGTAAAATGTGGATGGGATGGCTTAAATGTGATGTGACATAGTGAGCTCCCTTAAGAGCATTGGGCGTCTTAAATGAGCATCCTTAGAGAGAAAAAAAATGTCTGTGTATTTTCTTATTTTTCCATACATTGACTCCTTATAAATAGTTACTCCATGGGAAAATCAAGTAATTGTTTACCCTTTTGAATTTTGAATGAATAGGAACTATTTCAGTTTTATTTCTAATTCTAAAAAAAATGTCCCTACTAACTCTTAATTTCAATTATGCCCAATGATCATCAATCATATTAAGCTATCTTTTATTTAATCAATCCATTAATCGCATGAGCCATTAAGGTATTATTAAAATACTCTGATAATTTTTCACTAAATCCATGTGCCAACTAAAGGAATCAACAAAAAAAATTCAAATGTAACTATCAAAAGAAAAATGAACACAAATGTGGATTTTCTTAAGTTTACAATTTAACATAGTTTGAATCTTACTAGTCAATAATTCAAGATGATCTTACTTAGCATGGTTTGAATCTTAGTAGTCAATCCTTCAAGATGATCTTACATGACCCTTGTACAATAGCATGTAATCTTTGGTGTCTCATAAATACCCAACAACTTTCATTTGCAATGTGATTTCTTAAAAGATTACTTTGATATTGCACAAATCATTTTATTTCGATGTTAAGTTATTAACTTGATTTTCATACGAGTATACAGAAATTATTTCATTTCTATTTTATGTACTGTAATGGTCATTCGTCGACCGACCCACGACTTCAAGTCTTTTTGTGCTTAAACACTCGAGGCTGGAGGACTGTGTACCACACCGATCTTTCGTTGAATGTCTTAAGAATTCTCTCACATAACTTAGTCTTTGCTGATCCATTTTCGATTGGTTCCTTACTAATAACGGTAAACCATTCTTATAACCCCCTCTAGATATTGTCCAAAAAAGCTGTTATAAGACATCCATAATAACGACTAATGGAGCGTTAAAGGTAGAGGCGACCATTATAAAGCTTAGGAGGAAGCTGTGTCCATAAGAACCCGAAGGGCAGAGTTGAGAAGGCAGAATAGACTTGTCTCAATTGAATACTTCTGGGCTATGTTTCAAACTTTGTATAAGACTTAGTTACATGAACAAATATCAACTAAAGATACTAATAACAGAATTGATAATAGTGTAGAAGCGTCCAAACATTTTGTCAATAACATTTTTTTCATAACGAGCATCTTGAAATGCCTCGTCAAGGTAGTTTTCTTTCTCATTTTGACATGAGTTGTGCCTTAATGTGACCCAACAATGGCTTCCCATATTTCTTTGACAGCTTGGCAATCAACAAATTCCATTTGTGTGACTTTTAAAATAATTTTGTAAAAGTAAATAAACTTGCAATATATGATGATTTATAATTGAATGAGAATATCAAACTATTTTATACTATCATGCTTTGTTTGGTAGAGAGGCTGAAAATATAAAAAAAATATTTAATTAAAGTAGAGTATAGGTAAGGGATCTACATGAAATTCACTCTATTTTCCCTACCAAATACAACATCAGTATTTTTTTTTTCCTCTCTATTTTTATTTGTTATCGTCAAAATTTAAAAGATTTTAAATCGTCCTTTAATTTGTTTTATAAAAATCTCAAATTAATTGGTAACGCTAATCCATAAGATAAGGATAAAGATAAAATACAGCAACCATAGCATATGCAAGACAAAAAGAAAGTGTTTCTACTGAAAGCTATAATTAATGTTTCTTAGTTTTCTATTTATACTAATGTATAAAGTTAACGCATTAAAATTTCATAACTTTGTAATACAAGCCTTTCATCAAACAAGTTTCAGAAGTCAAGAATCATTCTAATTTTGGATCTCACCGAGTGCAGAATACGAGGAATGAAGGGTTAAGCAAACACAATATGCATGGAATGGGGAGAAGGGCAAGTCACACAGAGATATTGAGGCAGAAGTGTGATATATATATACATGTGTGGATCCTAAAGCTAGGGTTAAGTTGTTTCCTATACAAAAATGAGTTTACATTATTTTACTGCATTGATATGATCCCTAGCTGCCTGGTGCAATTTCACCTTGGACTAGTCCAATTACAGGAAGAGAACATGACATGAATAATATAATTATGCCAACCATTCCTTCAAGACTAAATGCCAAGAAAAAGGATATCATTACAGAGTGCTATATCTTATCATGTGTCACTTCTAATCTTGCAACATTGCTAATCAAAGATTTGCAGCTCCGTGTGTAGTAATTAAATATGAAGAAAGAACTGAAATAAAAAGCTTAAGTCTCAACCCTACCCCACATCATTCTTTTCTACAATTAAAACCTAATAAAGTGCTTGCCGTTGCTTTTATTTGTTAATGTTGGTCGGCACTGTATAAAAAACCGACAATTTCGCCCTGTATGAGAAGGAATTGATCAATATCGTTTATGACTCAACTGAAGACCAGAGGCCAGCATTGATATCATTTTTCAGTCTATTGATCCAATTAATCTACAGATTTGAGACATGCAATTGTTAAGTGATGTACCTAAATTAGTTACTACAAGAAGGAAAAATACAACATATAAAGAGAAACCCACTTTCACAAGAGGATATCATTTCTATTATATTCTTTACCTTATCCTCATTATCCCCTGCTTAACTGGCATGAACGTGGCTTTTATCTTTTTAACACACCACTGGTACTGAACATTATCGCAATTGACCTTCATATATTTTTTAAAGGTGCACTTTCGTATATGTTTTTGGAAACCACCAAGTATTATCCACTTAAAACATGTATTGACTAGTTATTATTATTTTTTTTCCTTCTGAGATTCCCAATGGTCAGGTTTTCAGCCGATTAACATATTGTGCATATCACAGCTCTTGCATATACCACTGATTCTGATAATGAATCTACAATAAAACTACTTTGAGCATCAAAGTGGAAACAATAATGTTTTCTCTCACACACCTTTACGAGAGAGAGAGAGATGTATACTAGGAGAAGAAAAAAGGAGAGAAAAGGATTTTAAAAAATGTAATGAATGACATGATACAAAAGGAAGACCAAGATTCAAGATAGAAAGACAAAAATATGTAATAAAAAAGAAAAAAAATAGATATGCAAAAGTGAAAAGCCATGCATATCCAAATGAACCTCACATTGAGCGGCTTCAAAAACTATTGTTCACCTAACTTGGATACTCCTTAGGACCTCCCAGTTGGATAGATTATCTTCTTTTAAATTATCTCATGTTCCTATAATCTAAAACTTTTGTGGGTATTGAGATCTCCTAAATCTTCTATAAACACAAATGTTATCCTGAAGGAAATTACATGAAGTGAGAGAACCAGAGTAGGAGTTTTAGTACAGTTAATTGGTAAAAACCAAATAAATATGAAGTCCCTCCCTCGATCTACACCAAATGTCCTTGAATGTTGTTGGCATGGGAACTTGTTGTCTATGATGGAATCTCTAACTATGAATGCTCTGCCTCCCTAAAGATCTACTTTATACGTATCGAAAATGAATTTTGAACATAGTTTGAGCTTTTCTATACACACACACACACACAAAAATAAAAAAAGCTTTATGTATAAAGAAAGCTCGTATGTATATTTAATTATTAATAATTATTACGTTCATACGATCCACAAAGGAATTATAGTACACCACTGTAGTAATTGTTCTTCATGTCAAGAACTAGATCCTCTCCTGCTCTCTAGCCACATTTCTCTTAAATCTAAAATCTCAACGGTCCATTATCTCATTCCTCTCAGTTTTCTGTGTAATAACAAATTTAATGGTTTAGATGTGGGTTGGATGTTAACTGGACAGAATGCAGCTGGAGAGGATAGTAGAATCAGTCCTTTTGTTTTGGTGCGTAAAGAAGTATAGTCTATTTGCTATAACATTGTAACCCAAGTTTAAATATAAAGAAAACAACTTCAATAATATGCGTACCATTTTGGCTTTTTGTCTCTGCTATCTATCATATGGATCGATAATTAACGTAATCATTAAGACATTAACTGTGATCGCAAATCAAAATACTAAAAGGAAATACTACTATATTATTTATTGGAATCAAAGATATTCGTGTTACAACGTACAAGGACTCTAACAAAATAATCCTTCCACAGTTCCACCTATTTACAAGAATCCTAAATGATGTCTTTTTTATTGATAATTTTGTTTGTGTTTTCATAATAACACTATCCTGACATTTAGTGAAAGGATTCTTTTTTATTTCCCTTATTATAAATCGTCATTTCATACTAGCCAAACTTAAACACACATACAGTATATCTAACTTCTCTCCCTAGCTTGCCCTCCACTAATAGTTGTTTTCACCATTATACACCAAATGAGTCTTGAAATTATGAATAACCGTCATTTTAGTTCTTGAAATTAATCACTGTAGCCTTTGTTTTAATAGCTTTTTTTAATAAGCAAAAAATTAATAAAATAATTTGCTTATAGAAAAAGTTTAATATTTTCCCCATAAACTTTGTAAGATTAATTTATGCTTTAGTTTCTAAACTTTTTTTTGACTGATCTTGATCTCTTAATTTATTTTCCATCCTTACTTTAAGGGATTAAAAGTAAGGATGAAAAATATTTTAAGGGATGTTGACTAATAACAAAAAAGGTTTAAGAACTAAAAACAACCATCATAAAAAGTTTAGGAACTAAAAATATAATAAATCCTAAAAAAATTATTAAGACAAAAACCAGTGATTAATTTCAAGAACCAAATTAACTGAAACTCGTAGTTTCAAGACTTAATTTAGCGTATTATTCACTGCTTTGAAGTGATGGTGTGCATCTGGACCTCCTGGACTCAGTTGACTGGGTCGGTAGTAATGGCTTCCTGTTGCATTGCTGTTTCTGAACCCAATGCTGTAAGAGACCTTAACACTTTTCTTGGCTAGGCTGCTGCCTTCTGATTCTGGATAAAGGTAGTGCTTGATAGTACTAAAGAAGAGGGAGCTAGGGGGGAAATGAGAAGAAAATGGATCATGATTCCTCAAGGGGCGAGTCTCGGACAAGGAGAATGAAAGCAACAGGAGTAAGGTGCAGAAACAGAAATTCAGTTTCGCCATTTTCCTTTCAAGATTTTGAAAAATGATAGACAGATTTTGTTATATCCTAGCTAAGAGGTAAGATGTATATATATAGGCATCAGGTGCTCTAAGTCATTATTTTATGTTATAGTAATCCAAGTGGAAGTCCAAGGAGGCAAGGACATAAAAACACTCGTCTGAGTCTGTCGTGCAATTTATTTTTGTATCTATGTGAGCACTTCCTAATCGTCAAAAGCTTTTATTGTCCTCATTGTACGCTAAATACAAATACTCTGTTTGGACAAATGTGCTAAAATAGATGATACATCTTGGACTTATTAGAGCCAAAAATCGTCGCGTTCAATCCTCAACCACATTATTCAACTCCCCAGTGCCAATCCTTTGCCTAATGAGTGTGTTGCTATGTCGTATACGAAAAAGGAAAGGGCTAGTCTTATCGAGTATCCCCATTTCTCACCCTGTTGCCTTTCGACCTATGAAAGAGTCCCACCGTTAATGATGGCTAATGTGTCTAATTTATTTTGGAGCTAATTAACATGCATGCTTGCTTAGCTGTTTAAATTATGTCTTTTTGTGAAGTTTATCTAGAGCTAATTAGCATACAGTCATACATGCTTGCTCATTTACTTCTTGGTGATTTGTTTCCTTCTATGCAGGAATGCAAGTTGATGGAATGATTAACCCCACGCTGAGATAATTCATGGGTTGATTGGTGAATCATAGTTATGCCTCATAGCCCGATGGTTTAGAATTTAGAAACGATTTACATTCAACAAATAGTAGCAACAATCACTGTAAAAAAAATGGTAGCAGCTAATCTGTTTTCATTCGAGAATCCTCCCTCCTTTTCAGCAATTGGACCGACCATGTCTGCGGAAGAAAATCATACAGATGATACGCTTAGTTTTTCGTTGAATTTGGCCATTCATTGAGTCATTGTGCAATAGAGTCCAAATTTTAATTAACCTCATCGTTGGTTCTCAAGACCATAAGTCTGACTAGAATTTTCAAAGACATGCAAATGGCTTAGGTTGAAAAAAATAGTTTCTTTTCTTTTTTTCCTTTTCCTTTTTCCTCTACGTAAAAAATTAGTTGAGTTAACCAATGCATAAGGTAAGGCGACAATTAAGGATCAAATGGACTAGAGACATGCATCACAATAGACTTTATACAAATTTAAACCCTTAATAGACCAAACAAAAGACAAATTTCTAATAATTTCTCATTTTAAGGAAAGCAAAGATCTTTATGCATACATACCTTAGCCGATCAAGTTTGAATCCCCTTGGGCATCAACTGGGAAGCAAACTTCTGAACCTTCCGAATGTTCACAAACGTCAAGGACATAACCAGCATTAATATGTACTATTAAATGACTATGAGGAAATGAATAAAAAAAAATGTGGGAGGATATTTCTTCTTCATGAATGGGATGGTTAAGCATCAGCAAGTTATTGTCGTTCACAATGGCTCGAATTAATAATTCTTTTGCTTCCTCGTGCTTTTTTTTCAGCATGTTACAAATCTGCTAGAAATCGCATTTAAAAAGAAATGCACTATTAAAAATCATATAAACATATTCAATTTGAAAACAATTGCAACTTGAAAGTGTATAAAATTACGATTTTGTTAAGCGAGGAGATAATTTGGTTTGCTTAAATATATAATTAAACACAAGAACGGGGAGTTTAGGAACAAGAATATAAATGAAGATATAAATGTCTTCCATTGCATGTAGCTTGATCAGCCTTAGGCCAACATGGTCATCAGTGCTGATAACATGTATATTCACAAATTCTAAAATGCAAGATATTACATGCTGTTTTACTTCAGGAAACCAAAAGCCGATCTTTTATTTTTACACACACCAATCCAAAATTTGGTATTAAAAATGGGAGCATATCTAGTGGGTACGTGAAAAGCGTTAATTTTAGTTGTACAATCATACATGAATGGTTAAAATTTAATGAATTATAATTATAATTAGATCTAATCCTAATAGTCTATTTTAATTACACAGTTTTTGTTGCTCTCATACTCCCATCTCTCATGTGATACACATACTTCAAAATATCTTATACAGTGCTTAAAATAAAGAAAATAACAGTATCAAAGAAACTAATTTGAGAATGGTTTATTTTGGTGGAACTGGCGTTGAAAGCAAGGGAGATGTTCATCATTCATTCATATACATATATATAAACTGTTTGGACAGCTGTCAGCGATGTGTAAATGTTCCCCACCCTTTACTTATTCTTTTTTGTTGATTCTGCATTATTCTAACTGAAATTGGGTTGCTTTTTTTATAAGTTCACTAACCAAGTGAAGCACAGGTGGACTGTTCTAGTGATACTCTAAACACAGAAAATAGAAAGTAGTTACCTAGTAGCATATTAGCATGTTTCTTCAGTAACCAGACCAACTTCTTGAATTCTATGAAACTGTTTGCATGTCTCAACTCATACCAGATGGCAGAAGGAAACTATTACCAGCACTTTTTCAATACATGCCTATTGCTTAATATACTTACAGATTTTGATAACCCGGTAAATTGAATATTTTTAACATAAACACTAACAATTCTATAGATGATAAAAATGTTCAGATCACTCACATCTTCAAGTTCTTTCATATATGCTTCAGCCTTTTCAACATTGCTGTTATCTTCCATGAGTACAGAATCAGGTATTTCCACTTCCATCACTTTAATCGCTGGTGGACTTTTAAGTCCAGAGGTTGAATGATTGTAGAGTAAATTGTCGGGCATACTCTCTACCTGACTTTCATGGAAGGAAATTTGGGTAATATATATAGAGAAAAAATCTAGTATTGAGAATTATCACACTTAAGTTAAATATCCCAAAGTCTCCTTGCATTTATCAGTAAACAGTATTCATCAAAATATATGACAACACATCAGATATAATAATCCCCAAGCTTTGATTATGTACCTCTCCAACAACTTCTTCTGAAGATTCTTTAGAATTTCTGCAGTTAAGAATTGTTACTTGTCCAGAAGTACCAATATAAGAAACTACAGAGTCCATAAAAAAATAGAAATTAAAGCAAACAATTAGTTCTGCAGGACCTGCTTTTACTAGGAGACTGGGAGATGCGCTTTAGGGGCCTCAACGATTGAAAATCAGCTTCAGAAGCCTGTGGAATTGAGTCTTATAGATGATCAAAGAATTTCTGTAAGATGATTCATTTGAACACAAAGGTACCATATCTTTAGAGTAATATAGTCATGAGGTTCTTTTTATGTTCTTCATTTTCTTTTCTTTTTTTTCTTTGAAGAAACAAAAAAATTCATTCCAGATATGTGAATGGGTGTGCACCAAGGGTAAAAGGGAAAAAATTATCCACCAAAAGTACATAGGAGTCAATAATGACAACATTTTCAGATATGACTTTATAAAAAGAGAAGGTAACAAGTATAGGTCTTGGATTGTGAGTGTCAAATCATTTGAGTGATTATTTGTTCCTTCAATCTTCAAAAGGTAAAAGTCTTTGAAAATTTCAAACCTCAATAGTTTTCCTCTTCAAGAATGGGGTTGAAGGCTTCTGATTGTCACCATTGTCAATAGGATGGTCATTCTTTGATGCTGTAATACATCGTATGTCCATGCTTTGGCCAGAGCTTACTAAGGAGTTTGTTTCTTTTTGGTTTAGAGAAGTTGTTAGAACCCTGTTAGCTCCAAAGTTCCTGACATAACATAAAATTCATTTAAACTGTCTCTGCATGAAGTTAAAGAGGAAAACAGAAGAAGGAAGTACTACACTTGGCACCAGACCTGGAAGTTTTTAAGCTTGAAAGTGCAGGAGTGATCTTGCAATTTTTAAAAGAAGAAAGTTTATTTCCTTCTATGGAAGCAATCCTTGATTTCTGATAGGACTCCTTGCCTGAAGCTTCAGGTTGAGAATTTACAGATACATGGGGAGTAATTCTAGCAGTCTTCTCTGTTAAGCATGAAGGATTAACTTGAGAACTGCAAAAATCCACAAAGAATGGCAAATTAATGTCCAAATTATGATAATCCCAAAGAACTTCTTTAAAGCTTAAGATCTAAATAAAATATCTCTCTACACCCGAGCATCAATTTCCAGAAATCAACTAAAATGATGTAAATATTAGAGGCTAATTACATTGAATCAAGAATCTACAGTAAGTGGCCTCTGAAAAGTCTATCATAATCTAAAGATCCAACCACTGAAGGAAAGAAAAGTTTCATGAACAGAATTAAATTTTAATGAGAAAAATCAGTATATGATCATGGTGAGAACCAAAGTTTGTATCAAAGTCACATTTTTAGATTGTTTCTATCATATTGGTAAAAGACCATGTCTAGAAATAACAAAATTAAGAACCACATAAAAAAAACTTTAGGGAATGAGACACAAATACTTGTAAAGATGCATCTTCATATTCTTCCATCAACTAACTCTTCAATATTTATTGATCTCATTCTTCGTTAATTTCTTTCACTCAATCCAAGACATCTAATATAGCTGAATTGTCATAATTGTTCAAGTGAAACTCTTATTTCTTTTGGCCATATTTAGAAAAAAAAAATAGACAATAAAACCAACTATTCATAGTACTGTAGGTTAGCATAGCCAAAACTCAACAGAAGCCGCCTTACCTTGACATACTAACATCTATAGTTGACATGCCAATTTCTAGAAATGTGGTCTTGCTTTTATTTACTTCATCAGAAAATGATTTCTTATTTCCAGCCAATTTTCCTGAACATGGTGTAGCATCAGAAACAATGCCCTCCCTGATCATGATCAGAAGTAACAGTCACATTCATTACATGGAAGTAACAATCTAACTTCTGCAAAAATATCATTTATGCAGTTTGTGGAAAAGAGTGACTGTAAAGTAAGAAGCTTCTAGTTTTACAGAAGTCCAGGAACATATATATTACCTGGTATTTCTACTACTTTTAAGATCATCTTTACTACCAAGCAAAGCTGCTGCATCCCTCATTAATTTGCTGGAATCTGTGAGGGAATCACCTACCAATTTGCTTCCAAGTCTTGTGTCATTTGACCTGAAGTTCTCCCTGTTGAGAGATATAAATGAACATTCCACCACTGAAAGGCCAATAACTATAATTGTTATTCACAATCATAACAAACCGTGCTTGCATGATGGGTCCGAGGAGCATTTCAGCATTTTTTTTGTTGCCAAGGGAACTACCCTTTGTCCCAACTGTTGATGAAGGTTGTTTTAAAGACCTTTTGCCCTCTGGCATGCTGAACATATTTGACTGTATATCTTGGAGTTTTTTATCTTTCATCAACATCATTTTTTCAACTACAGGTTTACTGTATCAAATGAGTGAAAAACGTGAAAACCACAATAAAAGAAATAAACCAGCTACCTTACAGAATAACATTTTCAGAAACTCAGCTAATAACAGAAATAAACTATAGACTAACATTCATAAAGACATAATAATAAAAGGATCATAATAATTTGACCTGTTTGCGGGAGCCAAATGACACACTGAAGTTGTATTTTTGTTTTCTCTGTTGCCATTATCACATGAAATCTTCTTCAAGGCATCAGTTTTATTAATATTTTCACAACTTGTATACCTCTTTTCTGGCTGTGGGTCATTAGTAACTCCTTCTTGGGTACTGCTACCTAGAGTAATTGGTTCTCCAACACTGCTATCTGACTTCGTGATGTGATGTGGGGAGGAGTGTTCTAATTGTAAGTCTACACTATCAGATTTTACGTTTGTTGCCTGATCATTAACCTCTTGTATGTCACCCGAAACATTAATTTCTCTTGTTCCAGAAGAAAACATTTTTTTACACTGATATGTTGTCTTATCGTTAACCTCTAGTTTATCTCCTGAAACATTACTGACTCTTGTTCCAGATGAAAAAACATTTGTATGCTGGTCTGAATCACTCTGACCTACTGACTGAGAACATACCATATTGATAACCTGCTCAGATTTTGATTCTGTTAACTTTGTCTTTTCTGGTAAGTCTCTTTCTTGATCAATTTCTTCTGTACTTTTATGTTTATTTGTATCTAAAGTTTGATTCTCCATTGGCATGTCAAGATTCCCAGAGGATGAAATTTTGGAAACAGAACCATCCTGTTTGGAAACTAGATTCCCTGGGATACCAACCATAGTCTCAACCTTCAAAGTTTCCAGCCTCTCTGATGCATGGGATTTCACAGCCGGGCTATCATTAGATGCATGAGCACCTTCATCATCATTGGTTTTAGGCATTTTACCACCTTTATCCCTTCCTTCTGTAGTTACTCCCTTTTTTCTTGGGCTACTGTTGGAGGTAGTATCTTCTTTCATGAAGCTTGAATCAACATTGAAGCTATCCAACCTATGCCGATAACAGGTGCAAAAGTGTGAGAATAGATTTACACCTTCAAATCCCTCACATTCATGCTGCATAAACCAAAAATAACATCTGTGCCTTAAATGATTATTGCCTCGAATGTTTTCACCCACTTACTCATTAAAATCAAAGCTGAAATTAAACCCATCTTGCTTCCCAGCTTTTGCACCAGAAACTTCTCCTTTCTTATCCTTAGACTGGGAATTCTTCTTACGTGGACATGTAAAATCAAGATCTGACATGTCCAACTTAAATGATGATATCTTGTCGAATTCACCATCCAGATTAAAATTCATGTCCCTAACAAGGATTATTTGTAACACGTCAAATTAGGAACTACAAACTCATAAGTCAAAACTGCATTGCATAAGCACATATGTATATCCAGGTAATTTTTCCTTAAATGAAATTCTCTTTTATATAAAGCATCACAATCACTACAGATATGCAAAAAGATCACAATAATGAACATTTAATTTATTATAGCACCCTTCACCAGTATAAGTGCAAAATATTGAACCTGTCAAACTAAAATCATTTTAAAACAGAGAACTGAGAGAAGGATTCAGAATGAAACCAATAACAGCAGCCTTGCCAGTTGCCATCCATATTATAACCTAAACTCTTAACTTTAGGAAGTTAGAAAGACTTACAGTTTTTCAAAGTCAAATGTCTTCTTCTTGCCTTTAGAAACAGTGTCAAAGCTAAAGTCCATTGCATCATCATCTGCCATTGACATGGATTTCCAGGAGCCAAGAAATTCATTTCCAATTTCATCATCTGTTTGAATTGTAAAATGCAAAGAAATTGGTACTTACATAAATCAATATTGTTGTTTTTACCCAACCACGAGAGAAGAAAAAGAGAAAAAACAAAAGAAAATATTTGGTTCTCCCATGGAGTAGGTGAGAATGCAATCTCAGAAATTTACAAGAAGTTGCAAGACATCTAAGAATCTTGCATATATTTAGGTTTAAGGAATGCATCAATAATAAAAAAATAGTAGCCCTTAAGTATGGTGTGAAGAACTTAGGTCATTTATTCCAGAAATAATTTGACTTCTGAATTCTCTTTTTACTTTTTTGTCTTATAATTTTGTGTTCACTTCATTTCCAAGGCAGTTGAAGATAATCCATGGTGAAACTTTCTGCAAGAGTATTTCATTTGGAGAAACCAAATTCCTGATTTCGATCCGAAATGACATCAAATTCAGGGAAGAATAAGGACTTCACCTAAAAGACTATAACGGTAATAAATTTTTATGCTTCCCTAACTTTTATGAACCATCAACATACAGTAATTCCAAAACAGTGCTGACTAGTAAATTCAATAATTAAATGCACTGTCATATGCAATCAATTCCAAGATCATCCGTTCTTTCCTCTCATAACTGTTACTTGTTGCCATAAAAAGAACTAGAAGAATCTACTTATAATACTCAGTACATCATAAAAGTCAAAATCAATGAAGAGAAAAACCTAGCGATGATTTTTTCTCCTTTGGATCCAAAGCTGAGGATTCCTTGTTCTGTTCTGCCATTCCTTAAGGTCACCAAAGTTTCTGATTCACACCTCAGCTAGGATAAAATTGTCGTATTCAAGTTAAAAAGTAGGGAATAAAAATGTTTAACTATAATTCCAACTACCAATTACCAACACAAACAATACAGATCATTATCTACGATAGATGTTCTAATTTCAGAGATGAAAAAAACTGTTAGATCAGAAAGACAAGCCCCTTGGTCACTCTGGTGATGAAATACAAAATAATAAGAAGCAACGGTATCAAGCATTTGCCGAAATAAGCCACGAGAATACAAATCACTAACAATTAATGAGAATAGAAGAATAGAGAAAATTACAATAACGGATATCCTACTGAACACTAACTTAGGATGACTTAAACAAAAGGATTTTCGATGAACCAGCATATGAACCATATTTGAACGTTGTAGATCACTCTAAATCAGAAATCCGTTCGCCAATAGATCCTAAAACTGTAATTATGACCAAAAAGATATAGCAGCGGCAGTTTGATATCTACGATTGTTCCAGTATTGGGCATTAGTTGAAAATAAACGGAGGTATATCTACGATTGTTACAATACAATTCGCTAAAAAGTAAAAAGAAACAGGTCACATATCAAGTATAGACGAATCTATGACTATTCCGATAACATACATTGGTTGAGGCTCATAGATAGCAAATTTAACAAAAGATTAAGGCAATTGCAGATGAGACACGCAAGAAATTTTGAGATTCGCAAAGAGATAACTTCAAAACACGAAAGAAATGCGTGACTTACAGATCCGAGAAACGCAGTGAACTCGGCTGAAGCGGAAACGGAATAGTAAGATGAAAAGCTTGAGAGAAGGTAGGGATTTGAGATTTCTGCAACCGAATGAATGAGTGTGACGATAGACTGCGATAGAGTTTTCGTTAGGTTAAGATGAGAAAAGAAACGAGAGAAAATTCACCGTTTGGCTAAGAGAAAATGGACATGGAAGCTTTGAGAGCGTCGGAGCGCGAAAGAGGAAACAATAAGAACTTGGAAGTATGCTTGTTCGAATTAGCGCTTTATATAAGCACTAACGGCTTCCAACTCCAAACTTCAAAAAGCAAGGAAATGGCTATTGTTTGGTAAAGGGGACTTGAGGAGTGAAATTCAATTAATGAAATTAAAATGTTTAAATATTTTATTTAGTTTTTATAATTTAATATTTTTTAGTTTTATATAATTATGTTTGTTTTATTTTTTATCTTTATGATATTTTAGATAACTTTTTTTAATGTTCAAAATATTATTTAAAGTATTTTAAGTATTAGAAAAAAATTATAAAGAAGAAAATAAGTAAAAAATATTAAATTGTAACGATAAAAATATATTTAAATTAAAATAAAATAGATGTGAAAATAGATGAAAATCAAAATGAGTGAAGGTTCTGTCAAATATTTTTCATTGCGTTTGCTCTTTGATTACTAATGATATGAATTGGGATGTTTGGGTAAAAAAAAAAAAGTAAAAATGAAACATATTTGGTTGAAATAAGAAGAAGAAAAGAGGCATAAAAGGATGATTGAAGGATCTACAAATTTTGAAATTATTTTCATTTTAATCTTCTTTACCAAACAAAGCAAATTAATTTCATATCTCTCCCTTCTACCAATTTCCTCCTTATCAAAACTAGTTATTAGAATTTCTTCTCATTTCCGCAACTGAATAAATGAGATTAACAAGAAAACAGCTTCAACTGGTTGCTTCTGCGTAAACATACATAATGGACATGGTTTTAGGGCTGAACGTGAGTATTGGACGAATGGACGAGTGTCCAAACACACAAGAAGAAAAAACAAAAAGTGTATATGTTTCAACTTTTACAAAATTAATCATGAGTTTGAGAATATAATATTCTTATATCACATGTTATAAAAAATTAAAAAATGCTAACTTAAGATAAAAAAAAGTTTTGTTTTTGTTTTAAGATGCATAAAAATACACACATATGCCTATATGAATTTTTAGGAACTTGAAAATATTTTTAAATATTATTATTATAAGATAAAACTTAAATCAAATTTCTTAAATATTTATTATTATATTTTCTAATTAAAATTAATTTTTATCTCCATAGTTGTTGTTAATAATTAATCAAACCTTTATTACTGATGTGAAACTCTGATGAACAGTACAAAAACTATAAATTACGTGTAAGTTTGTGATTTTTACTTTTTCGAAATCAGAAGTATTAATTAATATAATTACAATAATATAATATGTATTTCTATATTATATGAATAAACTTTTTTATTGAAAATGTTTTTAAGACCCATTTTTAAACAAAAATATTTTTAGGAATTATTGTAAAATGAGAGTTTTTTTTAAGAGGTATTTATTTTATTTTTAATTTATTTATTCCTTTGACATATATTTCTTAATTTTAATTTTAAGTCAACACTTATTATTATATATAAAAATATTCATCTTAATAACTTACTAGGATCAACATAACAGTGAGAGATTTAGGTAATTTAGACGAGGACTCAAGTTTCTTCTTATGTCGTATATTAAGTATTTATTTATTTTAGAATTTTATTCTTTCAAATCTATTTTAAAATTTTAATTTGATTTAATAATAGTTGACATTGTTTTTGGCCCCTTAATTTCCGAGCAATCGTTCGCCGTCGCTTGAAGCTGCTGCCCTTTCTGAAGTGTTTGTTCTCCGTCATCTCGCATCGTTAGGTTAGTTCATCTCTGCCACTGTCGTTCCTTTTTTTATTTTTAATTTCTTTTCTTTAATCACAATTATCCTGTAACGGAATCTGTCATCGAGAAAACCGCTTTCTACGCTTTTAAATTTGTGTTTTTTTTTTCTTCAGCTGAGTTTTTGGATCTTCTTGAATAAGATGATCCTTGACCAATTTTTGTTCCTTACGATGAATTTGAGAGCCGCTATTGGCATTTCTGTCCCTGTACGCATGCGTAGGGATTGCTTTATGTTTTAATATTATTGAGACGGTCTTTTGATTCAATTAATCTCTATTACCGATCGTCGATTTTAGCCAATTGAGATGCCAATTTGATGGCTCTAACAGTGTAAAGAATACTTCTCCTCCAAAATAGTAGTATTATAGAAAATGATTAGCATAAGTGTATTAAAAAAGACCTGTTTCTATGTGTAAATATGTTGATTGTTCTGTATTACGTTAATTGGAACTCATATTGTGTATTTGTTAGTTCATTGAACTCACTGCATTAAGTGGATTTGGTCCAAGTTGAGTTCAAAATGGATGGGCAACATCAGAAGCAAAAAAACAAGTACAGTATAATTGTTCCTACATATAATGAGCGTCTCAACATTGGTCTCATTGTTTACCTCATCTTCAAGCACCTTGGGTAATTTCTCCTTGTCATGATTATATCTGCTCCCTTGTAACAGTTCGTTTTATTCTGCAATGTATGGATTTAATTTATAAGCTAGGTTCTCAATAGTTATTTTATGATTTGGGCAATATAAGCATGTTCCTATGTGTATAAATAGTAATCATTTTGTAATATATGGCTTTTATTTTAACCCAATATACAAGAGAGAATTTTAGTAAGAAAGTTCCTTTTTTTCCTTGCAAAAATTTTAGAAAGCTATCTCTTATGCCGTCTAATACTTATTTTTGTTGCTCATTTCAGGGATGCTGATTTTGAAATTATTATTGTGGACGATGGGAGTCCTGATGGTACTCAGGATGTTGTAAAACAACTGCAACAAGTTTATGGAGAAGATAGGATTGTAAGCAGTGACATTTATTAATTAAATTTTCATATAGACACAACAATTCATGCATGATTTAGATTTTATTCTATTTTTTGGGGTCTATCTCACCCCCTTCGTATAGAGTAACCCTGCTTATTCCTGGTTTCAGCTGTTAAGAGCACGCCCTAGGAAGCTGGGTTTAGGTATGTACCTTATACTTGTACCAAATGATTTTGATAAACTAGCCTTTGATGCAATTAATTTGCAGGAACTGCTTATATTCATGGCATGAAGCATGCATCTGGAAATTTTGTTGTCATCATGGATGCTGATCTATCACACCATGTAAGTTATGCTATTCGCATGTAGAGGATAGTTTGAATTTATGAAGAATAATTAAGAGCCTGTTTGTTTTACAATACAATTGCGATTCTCCACACTTTCCTGTGCAAAATTACATGGCCCCAGGCAATTTTTTTCAGAGGGAAATTTTTTGGGTCTATTTGTTTTACACCAGGAATTAATTCCCCAAACTGTGCACATGTTTCAGTGTAAAATTTGTTGTTGAGATTAATTTGGATACATAACCCAATTATCTTCAATGGCTCGAAGTCAATTATACCCAACATTAAAACAAACGGGCACTTAATCAGCCACGAAGCTCTGTTTCCATCCATATACAAACAGACTGTAAATTTGAAAGGGAATAAAAAGAAGGGTTGGATGAACTTCTTTTTTTGATCTTTAGTTTAGAGAATTTATTAGTTGCATAATCATTTTTTTTTCTTATTTATTATTTGTCTTTGTCTGATCTATTTATGTCTTCTGCAGCCAAAATATTTGCCAAGCTTCATTAGGTAAAGAAAGGTTCTAGTGATTTCTTTCTTGTTTTCTTGTTACCTGCCGCAATTTGATCCTTCCCTTTCACATTTCAGAAAGCAGTTGGAGACTGGTGCTGATATAGTTACAGGGACTCGTTATGTTAAAGGTGGTGGTGTGTATGGATGGAATCTTATGCGTAAGCTAACTAGCAGGGGGGCAAATGTTCTTGCACAAACACTTTTATGGCCTGGTGTCTCAGATTTGACAGGATCTTTTAGGTATAAAGCTTGATAATTGGTATTAGCAATTTCACGAGTGTTGGTTGCTCCCCTCTTCCCAAGTTTGAGAGTGATGTTTTGTTGTCCTTTGTAGACTTTATAGGAAATCAGTGCTTGAAGATATCATTAGTTGCTGTGTTAGTAAAGGATATGTCTTTCAAATGGAAATGATAGTGCGGGCATCCAGAAAAGGGTACCATATTGAAGAGGTACAGTTGTTTAATTCATGATGCTTATAATTAGTATTAACCTGGTTGTTATGTTGACTTTATAGATCTTGAGTTTGATCTGTGATAGCATTTATCAGTACAGTGTTTGCCATTTGTATGTGTCTTGACTCTTGATGTAACTAGCGTAATTTCTTTTGATATAAGTTGTACTTTTTGTTCTTAAAAATGTCAATTGAACAATGAAACATGATTTTTTTAAAACTATAGGAGTTAGAATTGACTACACCTTACAGATGTTTGTTGGTCAATCCTGGAACTAAAAGTGTTTCCAAATGCATATACACCCTTTTATGTGCCTTTGGTTGGCCTTGGAATTGCTTTAAAGTGGATTTAGTAATGGGTGATGATATGTATATGTTTGTATGTTGAGGCAATCAACATGTGTTATCCATGCAGACATGCTAGGTCCATATATTGAATCTAAGTTGTTATGGCTTTTTTATCTGACCATGTTGTCAAATGACCTATTTAGGCAGGCTATTGGTCTTTCATAGATCACTGAGTGCATTGTGTGACAATGACGTGTAACTTATCATGAAAAATGCATTTGATATTAAGATTGCAAATTTGAGTGACAAGCATACTTGTACAGTCCTGTGCTTTGTATGTAAACTGCTTGAAATGGCAACTAGCTGCTAGTTGATTTCAGAGAAGTTTATATGCATTTATTTAGATAAAAGTATGATGTGCTAAACTTTAATATTTGAATCTAAATATGCATTTAAATCATGTGGGAAATTTGAATGCTAGTTAATTACATTATGTGTTTTTATAATGTGCTTCAGCAGTTTAGCCCCCCCCCCCCCCC